>JAGKTI010020541.1:0-16265 GCA_018397915.1 Birgus latro | reverse complement strand
CAAAGCCAGCACCGCCACAAAGCCCAGCCACCAAGAAGTGTTGGATGTACACAGAGGTCAACACACATGGCCAGTCGTTATTAACCCCTCCAATCCGATAACGTATCTTTTATCCTTCTTGCTATCTCCGGAATATTTTACTCAGCTTAGGAGAGGCTCTCAAAACCGGAGGGGTGAGATACGGCCTTCATTAATCCCTTCAACGACAGGTGGCTCTCCGTTTGTTGAATAAAATCGTCTGGTAACTATACGACAAAATTATACTGACGCATTAGGGCTGAAATTAAAAGAGAGAGAGAGAGAGAGAGAGAGAGAGAGAGAGAGAGAGAGAGAGAGAGAGAGAGAGAGAGAGAGAGAGAGAGAGAGAGAGAGAGAGAGAGAGAGAGAGAGAGAGCACCCTGAACCAGCAATCGATTCGTAAAGCCATCTATAAATATGTATAAAATCATATCCAGCAACAAACCAAGAGTCAATAATTTATAATAAACCACACACACACACACACACAGAATACAGTCACCCTACGCAGGTAACCATCATTAAACAAAGCCACCATCACACACACGTATCAAAACACTCATCATCATCAGCCTCAGTCAGTCCACTGCAGGAGAAAGGCCTCTCCCTTCTCCACTCTGACCTATTACCAGTTAGCCTGAACCATCCACGCATCAGTAAAACCTCCGAATGTCACCTCGCCATCTTGTTCTCTCTGTCTCTTTCATCCTACCTAAACAAGTCAATAATACGAGTAAATGGTAATAACAGATGATGCTTTTTTTTACACTTTATTTTTGCTACCTCTCAAGGATTTAATTAGGTTCAAGGAGGGTGTTTCTGTATAAAGGAAATAAACATAACCTCCATCACCCCTTTCACTATACTGATATGATTCTATTTTATTCTCAACCTCCACCAGAAGATTCACTGAGGTTGCATCTTTTCTTAGTTTATTCTTGCTACCACCAGACAATTTATTTCAGCTTAGGAAAATCTTTTGTACTGAAGGTATTGCGGAAGGTTAAGTCTACTCGT
This sequence comes from Birgus latro, assembly GCA_018397915.1. Lineage (NCBI taxonomy): Eukaryota > Metazoa > Arthropoda > Malacostraca > Decapoda > Coenobitidae > Birgus > Birgus latro. The sequence goes on along the minus strand of JAGKTI010020541.1, from coordinate 15,230 downwards.
CCAGTTCTTAAGTCTCATACACTTAATATATTCGTCTGAAAATGTAAGAATCAAATACCCCATCTAAAAAAAAAAAAAACTATACGGAAGGGGTTAAGCTCAGGAAGGCCCCTCTAGTAATAAAAGCGTTAAGACATAAATCACCAGTCACAGAAAACGACCCCTAAAGCATCCACCATTATAAAGCGACTAAGAAATGCAGCGTTACAGAAACAGACAAGGCATCAGATACAGAATTGCCACCAACAGCATAAAGCCAGCATTGAATAACCTAAAGCCTGCAGGGGCATCAGTCAGAAAAGAAAAGCCACCAAACACAGGAAAAGCTATGAAAAACAGCCAAAAGCCGCAACACAGAATATTACTATCAATAAAGACAAAGGAAGGAAACACCAAATGCAGCCATTACTGAACACCCTAAAGCCACCAGGCGGAAAGCAAGCCACTGAACATATAAAGTCACCACTCACCAGAAACATAAAGCCAAGAGAGAACAACCAGCAGCCGCAAGAAGCAAATCAAAAAGTCAGTAAGAAAACCATCAGACTGAAATAAAGTCACACACACACACACAAAATACATAAATAATAAATAAAGCCAACAAAGAAGTAAAGGATGGAGTCTGGGCAAAGCAGTAACACAAATGGTCAGACGTTCAGACTTTCCCTGGACTTTTAATAGGCTTACCTCCTCTACCCCCTCTCATCCCCCCCCCCGTACCACCCCTCCCACCTCTCTCAAGCCTGGCCAAGCCGCTTAGAAACCCCGCCTGTGAGTTGGTGGTTGAAGCTTGGGAAGGCGAGGGGGCGTAATCAGGTTCTATTAAGCATATAAAAACAACAGGGAATAATAATGTTCCACTAAGCACAGAAAAACACTAGGGGATATATGAGTCCAACGGTTCCACTAAGCATGTAAAAGCAACAGAAATAACAGTGGTTACCCAGGAAGTTCCACAAAGCATAAAAAAACAACAAAGAATATAACTGAAGTTCTGCTTGACGTTCCGCTAAGTATGAAAATGCAACAGGGAATACAATTGAGGTTCTGCCTGGAGTTCCACTAGGCACACAAAAACAACAGGGAATATATGAAGGCAAAGGTTTCACTATGCACATACTAACAACAGGGAATATAAATGAGGTTCTTCCCGAGGATCCACTACGCCTTCAAAAACAACACGGAATAATAACTGATGTCCTGTCGAGCGTACAAAAACAATAGTGAATATAACTGGGCATATGCTCGAGGAGTTTATGTTATATTCTTGCTACCTCAGGACATTATTTTCTCCTTAAGGGAGGAAAAATGAGGGGAGGTTATAGAGAGCCTTCATTTACCCCTTTTAACCTAATTAATGAGGTAATGAATCCTAATAAAAAGGTGATGAGGTCGAAGAACATACAAGAAGGGTGAAGTAAAAATCACAATTGAAGGGACGAACAAAAACAGTGAGATAAAATAAAGGTCATGAAAATATTGCAATGAAATTGATGTTAAGAACAAAACCATCGAGATACAGTAATGTTATGATGATAGAACACATGGATCAAGGAAGCGCACAAGATTGGAATAATAAACTTACAAAGGCAACAAATACAACTTTACACAAACAGGGTTACGAAGCATAAACAGAACTATAAAAACGGCATAAAAAGGCAATAGAATAAGCGAAAACAAAACAAAGAGAAAAGGATCCGTAAAACACACACACACACACACACACACACACACACACACAGAAACGGAGTGCATGTAGTATAGGATCAACGACGATAACAAACGTATTTTAGAAACGACTTCAGATTATTCACAACACTGATTACGAAATGTGTAATTACTGCCGAATGATGGAGGGATTATCGAAAGTTAAAAAATGCAAAGAGGCGTAAGACGGATATAACAACAAAGCTTGGAAAACATTATGGAACCAACGAAGATAACTGGAAAGCTGCACATAAAAACCATACAAAAAGGGGGGTTACCAATAAAGTATCCGGTGCTAAAATCATCAATCGGACACAAGAAAAAAAAAAAAAAAAAAGGTAAAAAAAGCTCTGCACTTCTTAAAATGTTGATTATTTGATCTGTGCCTACTTAATGTAAAGAAAAATTACTTTCACTATTATCCAACTCAAAGGAATTCGATATCTAAAGCTCACCAGCCTCCCAGATGACAACAAATGGCACCGAACACCCTCAGGCCACCACTATGGCACTTATACCACACGGTCTATACTGATATACTACACCTACTTCATTCATGACAGGTGTGACATTAATGGAATATTCTAACGATGTTGTGGATTTTATGGAGCAGCAAAGCACAAATGAGCACGGATAATTTTGAACTTTACATGAAATTTTGTGTACTTTCAACCATGCATACAAATGTGCATGAATATGTGTGAATATGCAATAATTATGTATACATACCTTTGCCCTATACATAAAATATCTCATCGCATTTAACAAAAAACGTCTCAGCATTAACACTATAATAAAATAAGTCTTTTTGCCCTTAAAAATATAAACACGGCAGTAAAATTCCCACTGCATAAAAAACATGCTTAATGCTCACACTGCAGAGGCGTGGGAATAAAGCATACATTTTATTTCCCTAATGTGGACGAACATACTTATAAATTTCGTGTTAAACTGAAAAACGCAGCTAATGTTGAGGCTCCAAGCAAGTCCATTTGAGGAGCGAGATTTGGCTATTAAAAGGAATGCATTAGCGAGCCTCATTTTCCGGGAACTTTGCTTACATTTGGTCACTGAAGCGAGAGTGGAAAGGGGAGCGAGCGGGAAGGGAGCAAGAAGACAGCGAGTGGAAGCGAGAATGGAAAAGGGGATGGAGGGGAAGAAGGACCGAAATGGAAGGAAGAAAAGGGGAACGGGGAGAGAGGCGGACGAGACGAGGGGGACAGGAGCTACAGGAAGCGAGGAGAAGAGGAAGAGTGAAGGAAATGAGAGAGGGGGGAAAGGTAGGGAAGGGGAAGGAAGAGAGAGGAAAGGGAGCGAAGGGAAAGAGAAATGAAGGGAAGGAGAGCAAAAGAAAGAGAAACTAAAGGGAGTAGAGGAAAGCGAGTGAGGGAATAGGGTCTGACATGGAAAAATAATGAGCTGAATACGATGCAAAGCGTGACATGCTAGGAACCAGATGAAATAAATGGGGAAATGAAGGGTATGGGAGTAAAGAGAAGTAAAAATACTTGAAGGAACAAGGAGAGCCGAGTGAAGGAAAGGGTTTGAAATAAGGGATTGAGTGGAAAGGGAGACAAAGTATGAGGCGATCGAAATACGAGAAAAATGGGTTGGTGAAACAAAAATGGGTGTAAATGGGATGGGTAAATAATCACGACACTAAAGGTAATGGGAATTAAAACGGAAAGGGACTGAGTGGAAAGGAAGACGGAGTGTAAGAGACTGCTAAGTAAACAGAAGAAAGACGAAAGGGAGAGTAAAGGGAAAGGAACAGATGAAAGGCTAGAGAGGAAAAGGGATCTGAAATAAAAAGGGAAGAGAAAAAGAAATTAAAAATGTGGAAATAAGGAATGAGAGGAGGGGTGTCAAGAAAAGAGTAGGGAAAAATATGTAAGAGAGGGAGGGGGGAGGAGTTCGTGTGAGGGGAATTAGAATGAAGCAGGAGAATGAGGGATGAGGGATGAGGGAAGGAGCGTGAAAGAGGGGAAGACACGCGAGAAGTGGGAAATAAGGGGGAAGGAGGAAAAGAATGTATGAGGGGAAGTGAGCAGGAAGTGGATGAGATGGGGCATGAGAGAACCCGAAGACATTAGAAGGGGTGTAAGAAAAGAAACCTGAAACGAAGGGAGGGTGACGAAGGAAGGAAAGTAAATTGAATGAAAGACAGGAAGGGAGAGATAAGAACCGGAGGGAAGAGAAACTGGGGAGAGTAAAGAAACGGAGAGAAAGACAATAAACATGGAAATGGGAGATTAAAGAGGACAAAGGAAAGAGTCAAGAGAAGGATGAGAAGATAAAGAACTTGGACAAAGATAAAGAAACGGAAGTAAAATGAGGAAAGGGAATGAAGAACGAATATAAAGGGAAGGAAAGAAAAACAGGAAAATGAACTGAGAGGAGCAACAGACAGAGCGGGAATTTAGCGCGCAAAGAGGGAAAAAGGACAAGGAGAGTGATGATGCAGTAAGAATAAAATGGCATAAACACGAGAAAACAGAAAGTAACAAGAAATGAGGATAAGCGGAAAGGGAAACCCGGTCGTAAGAGTAGGGTAAGAATAACAGAAAGAGGAAGGAAGAAAGGGAGGGGATGTGGAATAGAAAGAGGAAGAAGAAGAGGATGAGGGGTAGAGGGAAAGGATGTGCCTTGGGGTTGGGTAGGGAGATGGGCAGGGGAAGGGAGAGGGAAAATGAGAGAAAGAGGATGAGGGGCTGGGGCATGGGGGAGAGGAAGTGGCTGGGGGATGGGTAGGGTGAGGGGCAAAAGAGAGGGGGAGAGGAAGTGAATGAAAAAGAGGAAAGGAAAGAGGGGTTGAAACAGGGGGGCGAGAAAATGCCTGGGGTTGGGTAGAAGGAGGGGCAGGGGAAGGAGAGAGCGGGGGAGGGGGAGATGGAGAATGTCAAAGGGAACAGCTCCCAAGCCATGAATTACAAGTGAGTCTCTCTCTCTCTCTCTCTCTCTCTCTCTCTCTCTCTCTATCTATCTATCTATCTATCTATCTTACATCTACCGGCCACTTCTCACCGTCTACTCCTTTATTTCCCTAGACTGTAATCCCAATCCTCTAACATTTTACTCCGATCCCTAAACTCGGTATCATGAATTCAGCACTTCAACTTCACAACATTTTCACCAATATTTAGCACAGCAATTCTACATTCTATCTGGAAATCTATCCCTGCTATTCTTCTGCTTCTATCCTTCCCTTACTCCTCCTATCCTTCTGTTTTCTTCTCCCTCCTGTATATCCTATCCTTCTGCTTCCTGCCTCCTATTCCCCCTGTCTTTCTGCTTCCTTTCTCCCATTCCATATATTACTTGCACATCTTTTGTTACCCATTTTTTTTTAACTGAATATTCCTCTCCTTTGTACCCATACCTTTATCTTCATATATACATTTGCCATTAATAATTTCTTTTAGCTCTTACATCTTTATTCCATTTACATTCGCTGTTATCTAAAAATATATTTATTTTTCTAATACTCTCTCCAAGAAACGTTCACTTTACTGTTTTATCATCATTCACACATTCTTATTCCCATCCGACCAGATGTCATAACCTCCAGTCTACTTCAAAGACTTGACCTCAATATTCATCGTTACTCTTCATCAGTAACAGTATCGAACAAGACATCAATATCTTATTCCATCAGACCATAATCCCTCAGTCCAATATATCATTCTCATTCGTCCACTATTTTATCATTCTCATTCGTCCATTATTTTATCATTCTCATTCGTCAAGTATTTCAACATTCTCACTCCCCCATTATTTCATCATTTTCATTAGTCCTTAATTTCATCGTTCTCAATCGTCCATTATTTCATCACCCTCATTCGACCATTATATCATCATTTTCATTCTTCCATCATTTAATAATTCTCATTCGTCCATTATATCACCACTCATAGTCCATTAGTTCATCATTCATTCGTCCATTTCTTTTCTCGTCGATTTCATTACCTTATCAGTATACATGTAATCTTACGTTTCCACCATCAAATGCCATTACAATCTCTGGTCCTCACTCTTCCTTGTCCTGTCATTTTCAATCTACATCTTTTCTTTCACCAACCACGTGTGTCCTTCCTCAACATCATTTATCTCTCTCTCTCTCTCAATTAATAAACCTTCCTCTATCACCTCTCTAAAATTTTCTCTCATCTTTGTTTTTTTTCCTGCTACTACCTTTTACCTAGTTACCATCATACACCTTCTATCCACGTCATTCCACCATTTTTTCCTTTGCTGCTCATCTCAAGGATCCCTCCATCGTAGTCTACCTTTCACTGATAACACGTATATACCTCCTACACACTCAATACCTTTCACCCACCTTATTACAGTTATCCACATCCCCAGTCCATATTTTTCCCTTCCCCCTCCCTCTCTGTCTCTCCCTCTCTCTCTTGCATCTTCCACCCTCTTACTCCCGAAGACTCATAAGCGTCTCTTCAAGATTTCCTCCTGTTTTCTTCTCCTCATTCCCATCTCTCTATAACTCTCTACCAGTTTATTTCTCATCTTCCACCCACTCATTTCTGTAGATTTAGTCATTAAAATTCCTTCCTCAACTTTTTTTTCCAGTTCTCCCTTTTCTTTCTCCCTGAACATACATTTTTTCATACTTTTTCATTTACAGCTTCGACCCATTCACTTCCATAGGGTTAGTTATTACCACATCCTCAGCATTTCTCCATTTTTCTTTCCCCCAGTCTTCAAATCTTCCACCTACCCACTTCCGCAGTCATTGCCACCTCCTCCTCAACATTTCTTCGATGTTCCTTCTCCCGATTTTCCTCCACCCACTCACTTCCGCAGTCATTACCACCTCCTCATCAACATTACATTTTTCTTTCTCCTCATCTTCCACCCACTCACTTAAGCAGATTCACTCATTACCACCTCCTCCTCAACATTCTCTTCAATTTCCCTTCTCCCCATCTTCCTCCTCCCTACACAGTTAATAATTTATGCAAGACGCCTCCACGCAAATTAATCAACTCCCAGCCAAGGACCGGTAATTGACACCGGTAAAGGAAGCTGCCATGTTGTTGTGCAAAGTTGTGATTAGTTCCCGGGCATATTTGAGTGACTCCCCGACGCTTGTTTGGGTGTAAATAACTGCAGATGCTGTACGGTGGGTGTGTTGGGGGGGTGTATACTGTGGTGTGGGGGGGGGGGGGGGGGTGGGGGGGAGGAGTACTGTGAGAGTGTGGGTGGGGGGGAGGGGGGAGGGAGGGAGTTTGAGATGTCTGAAGTTAGTATAGGAGGTTGCGTGTGTGCTTATCTGTAAAGGTGAGGGCATACACAAAAAGGAACGAATGTACTATATTACCCAGAAATACTAGGATACTTTAACAACAATGATACGCAAAGGGCCTCCACTACGTAACTAAATAACTGATTCGAAAAAAAAAAAATGGTAACAAGACCTCGCGAAAACCAGTTACATATCAAAACTTCCAAAACGAACATAGTCACACAACACATGAAAGAGGTAGGGCCAACTCTGCACCTCTTACATCTTATTCAGTAACATCAATCCGATCTTCCATTTTCAGTCCCTCTACAGCTTCCCATTGGTGTGTTAATCAAGTAACCTTATGAATTAATCCGTTGCATCATCAGGGGAGGCAGTGGCAAATGTATTCCCTGGTGCATTTCCACCCCTCGAGTAAACCAAAGCCACCCCTTCTAATCTCCTCACAGCCCCATCAGTGTCCCCAGATGCTTCCCTGCTTTGCCAGATTCCCGAAGCCATCCTCATCCTCCACTGATCCCTTATAACCACTGTCTTCCCTGATACTGTGTGCTATCTATCTACTGACACCACTTTAAGTTCCCTGACACCATCTTGCTCTCATGATTCCTTCCACCACCTTATCCTTCCCACATCAGTATTTCCTGAAGCCGCACACTATCTTTCTTCCATGATTCCTTCCACCAGCTATCTTCCCACATCCCTATTCCCTCATCCCTCACACCACCTTTCCCTCATGATTCCTTACACAACCTATCATCCCACATCCCTATTCCCTCATCTCGCACACTATCTATCTTCCATGATTCCTTATATCTGCCATCTTCTTTGATCCCATACACCATCTTCCTTGTTTCATTACATCTTAAAATCATTCCTTAGACTCTTTGACCTACCTGATCCATTATGCCCACTCTCCTCCTTGATCCTGTGCACTATTTTTTTTTCCTCTCTTATACCTTTAACTTCCTTCATCCCCTACGCTACCTGTCTTTCCTGATCTCTTCCATAATTCCTCATCCCATACAACCTAACTTCCCTGATCCCTTGCACCCACTACTTCTCTTGATCCCACACACCATATTTCTTCCCTGATCCCTCATACCACCTTTTCCCTGATTCCTTACACTACTCCACTACCATATTTGATCCCTTAGACCCTTGCGTTACAGTATATAATTTCTTGGATAAATGTTCGTCTTCGCTCATACAGCAACCAAACACGCCAAAATCAAGCCACGGGTGAATAGTAAAGTGATAGAATATGGAAAACAAAATGACCTCTGACAACAGCAAACTACTATGCAGACTAAAGCAAACTACAATGGAGGCTAAACCAAACTACTATAGAGACTAAAGCAACTACTATGGAGACTAAAGCAAGCTACTGTGGAAATTCAGCAAACTACTATAGAAATTTGGAAATCCTTTATAAAAAAAAATAAAAAAAACTGCCACTGATTCCTAACCTGATCCCTGATACTCTTCTATTACATCACCTGATTCCTGACACCATCTCACTACGCACCTGATCCCTGATACTCCCTTACTCCAACCCAGAAACCCCAAACTCACCTACTCCTTCCCTAATCCCAGACGCTCCTGATAACTGATACTTTGCCACTCTCCTCCTATCTCCAACATTTTACTACTCATTCCTTGATGCCTGACACTATCTTACTATGCACCTGATCCCTAATGCTGTTCTGTATCTCCCTAATCCTCTATACTCCCCCACTCCTTCACTGATCCCTAACGCTGTCCAATATCTCCCCGATCCCTTATCCTCCCCTACTCCTTCCCTGATCCATAACATCCCCCCAGTCCCATTTCCTCCCCCACTCCTTCACTGATCCCTAACGCTGTCCAATATCTCCCCAATCCCTTATCCTCCCCTACTCCTTCCTGATTCCCGTGGTGGTCTAGTACATCTATGCCGCCTCCCCTAAAGACAACAGCACAGCGGTATGAAGACAAACACACCTGGGGCATGTAAACCAAACACAGGATAGTCCCTTCCCACTCTTCTCCCATAGCCATCATCGCTACCACCATCACCGCTACCATCACCATCATCGCCTCCCTCCTCATCACTGTTTTACTGTTATCCTCGTCACTGCTCGTACTTGTAACAATCACATCAGTAACAATGTCGTTAGTTCTCTCATCACTGTTTCACTGCCTCCTCGCATCCGTATCGTCATCATTACTTGCTCTCTCTCCCCCATTGTCACTATCATCATTATTATCATCATCACTGCTTCCTCTTCCCTCTCGTATCACCATCATCATCGCTCCCCCTTCATCTCTGTATCATCATCATCATCACCGCTTCCTCTATCATCATTATATCACTCATCTTCATCTCTCTCACCGCTGCATCACTATCATCCCCTGTCTCTCTCTTACTACCTTCACTTTCAAATTGATCCTAATCCTAACCTTACTCGTTTTCTCAACCACCTTTCAACTCTCACCCAACCATCCAGTAATCCAGAAGCTTATCCTATTAATCCACGTACTTTCACTTATCCCTGTCATCACCAGGGATTACTCTCATCCCTACGTCTTCAGTTTATCATTCTTCCTAACCCTGTTTTTCTCATCCACCTTCCCATTCGCATCGTCCCATCTATCAACCCCATGTCTTATCCTGTTACATTATGCTTAACCACAGATTATCACCTACCGTTTTAACCCAAGATTACTAGGCTATCTTTATCCACACACATTATCCTGTCCATATTATCTCTAAATATTCACACTATTATCAGCATCATACTTTCCTAACCTCGTCCACTAAATCATACTAAATCATCACTTACTGTCAAATTACCACGTTTACCCCCTAACCATCCATCTTAACCCATCCCATTCACATTAGTTTCGCTTTCTAACATTAATATGCCTTTTCATCTCGCCGCAGTCATTTCCCATTTCATCTTCCACCTTGCACTTTCCTATTACTTTAATATGTAATCTTTACCAATATCATCTCATCACACTTATCCTCACATCAACTCCCATCTCACCCTCACTTTTGACGCTTTCATCTCCAAGCACAATTTCCTGTACCTCTTACCATTATCCTCACCCTAACCCTATCATTATCATCACCACCACCTCGGTCTCTTACTCCATAAAACAACACGTATCATCGTATCCTCCGAACTTTATCTACTTCTCACCGCTAACCTCATCACCATACATCCACTTCCACGTTACCATTTAAAATACATCACTCTAACTCCTTCATCCCTAAAACCCTATCACTCTCATCTTCACTCCATTATCCTCACCTTCCCTCTCACCTCTCCACCCTTTTCCACACTTAATAGCCATACATTCACCGTAATACCCCTATTCTTTTTCCCATTCCCATCATTCTTAACGTCCTATCACTCTCACCTTCACTCCATCACTCTTAGCTTCCCTCTCATCTTTCCACCCTTACCCACTCTCTCAGCAGCCACACCCTCACCCTAATGCCTGTGTTCTTTCCGCCCAGTGGCCCAGGACGTGTATGGATGAAGGGGGCGAGAGAGAGCGAGAGAGGGCGAGAGATTCACTGGGTTGCAAATAATCTTGGTAATACCTGAGAGTTTATCATTTCCCTCCTGAGTTTATCATTATCGTCCGGGGTGAGGTCATCAGGGCGTGCTGGAGGAGGTAATGTGGAGGGGAGGGGCGCTTCTGCCTGATTAGCTGCTCTGCATTATGGTCAGTGTGGTGAGGGATTAAGCTGGAGGGGCTGGCTGGCAGGGGTGCTTTAGCTCCCACTGTTTGAGAGTGCCGGAGGAAAAGCGGAGAAAGAGAAAGTTGAAGGAACTGGGGGAAAATACGAAGAACCAGCCATAACAAGAAAAGGAATAAATGATGTGGAAATATTTATAATCAAAGACAGCTTAAATCAATGCCCCATTACATATCCAAATATATATAATTAATTATTGTGTTCATCTGTAAATGTCCGAGATACAGGAACTTCTCATTACTGTAGCAAGTTTATTCTAACCTGACAGAGATAACGTTCCCCTTTCAATCTGGCTGATGTCCAAGTGCAGGCAGACTGGAGGGTCGATTTAATCAGCAACCAAGGAAACTTATTGTGACTTCAAAACAAAAGCCCAGTAACGTCAAGTGAAAACAAACCGACACATTATACACTTCCTCGGAAATAATTATTCACTGTTAACCGAGTAAATCAACTTTGTATTTGCATGTTCATTTCCTCTCAATTTAGGAACATTATTCAATATTCCTTTCATCTCCCTCCATCCCTCCCTAGACCTATTGCTCCCAGACCCTTAGATCTTCCATGATCTCATATGCAAATTCACTCCCTTCAGATCTCTGCCCCCAGTCCCCTTTAGTTACACCTAACCCCTCTGAAACTGCGGTATCCATTACAGCTATAACCCCATCACTAGGAGTCTTGTATTAATACCGTAGCCTGGTGTTAGCATAAATACAACAGAACATTCATCGTCATCATAGCGAAAGGAATGATGGAGGGCATTTGGTATCCCTCATGACGACAAAGAGGGCCATCCTGAGCAGAGTTAAATCGTCCAGAGGTGGCCAACGTCTTAATACAACAAGCAACCACTCTCACCTGAATAAAATCGTCTACTGGTAGCCCACACAACTCCAAGAATCATCATCGTGCACAGCCGGGGGCAAAGACTCTATTCCTTTCACTTTAACTTGGCCAAAATTTTTGTCTTTTTTTTTTCAAAATTTTTCACATAGCTCAGTGGCAGAAGACTGCAATATTACGGCTCTACATCCTTTCCACAGCACTTCCTTTTGACTAGTATCACATCCTGGTGTTAAAATACCGCTGCAGCCCGGCATTCAAGGCGGAGAGATGACAATTTTAGGCCGAGTTAGAGTAAAAAGGGTATAGCTTCAATTTTCAACTCTTGTACTACATACGTTTCTCTTCTGCATAATACTCCTTAGCTGAGAGAGGCTTGGATTGCTTGCTCCCTACTGATGACTTTCTCTAACACGATACTTTATTGGAGAGTGTGACTGACATGCCCTAGTATGAAACAGACACAGTAGAACAATGGGCAAGCTTTCGTCTCTAACTGCACATACCAGAGACCTAAGACTTCACTCCAGCAGATTTACAGCTAACTTGGCCTAAAATTGCCATCTCTCCACCTTGACTGCCACGTTGCACAAATACATTACCACTAGCACAATATGCGTCATGAAAACGTGCTCTGGTAAGGATTTATAGTTACTGCATAGTCTTTCTGGCACTGAGCTTTGTGAAATAGGCAGCAAAAAGACAAAAATCTGGGTCAGATGAATATAAGAGAACCACTGTAAGAATAGCAGCAATGTCTGACACGGTGAAAGTTCGGGATTTATTTCGTAATGCATCGGCTACTACTAAGAATGCAGAGAGACAATGGGGATCTCTCTCTCTCTCTCGGGTTACCCTGTCTCTTCATTATCTCCTGTCCTACCCCCATCACCGTCACTAAATCCCCTTCAGCTCACCCAACCCAGACGTCCCCGGCAACCCACCTCCTTTCGACCAACCCCTCCAAATCTCCAAATCCACATCGTTCTGCCTCCTTATATCCAGCTCCCCTCTCCTCATCTTCCTCCCCTCCCTTACCGCTCTTCCTACACCCTTTCCTTCATCCTCTCTCCCTTCTGCCTTCTCCTTACTTCCTTCATCCTAGGAGCAACTCCCATCCCCTAAATACTGAAATACATACCGTAACATTCCACCCTTAAAATTCACCCTCTCTGGTTCCTCCCCTCTTCATTCACACTCCCCCCTTTCTTCTGCTTTCTCATCCTTCAAACCCATAATTTCCTCTCTTTCCACCTTCCCCTCCAAATCTCCAAATCTTGATCGTTCAGCACAGTCTTACATCGTCACTCCAAGCTCTCTGGTTTCCTCCCTCTTTATTTACTCCTCCTTTCCTTCTTCTGTTTCCTTTCCCTTTCTTCCTTTTGCATCCATGACCTCCACCTTCCCACTTTCACCCTCCAAATCCTCAAATCTTGATCATCTTGCATCCTTGTATCCAGTCTCCCCACTCTCCCTCCACGCCGCCATCTGCCTTCTTTCCTCTTCCTTCACCTCTAAAAACTTCCCGCTTTCCGTCCCCACCCTCCAAATCCCAGAATCTTCATCACTCTGCAACCTTACATCCAATCTTTTTACACTCAGTCTCCCCACTCCCTTCTCCCCCTCTGACTTCTTCCTCCTCCTCCTTCTTCCACCCCAAAAGTTACCGCACCCCCCTCCCACCCCCACCCTACCTCATACCCTACCATCCCCACCCCACCCCAATTCGCTCCCTACCACCCCACCCCTTCCACCTCCACCCCACCACACACTACAACCCCCACTCCACCCCTCCCCTTCCACCCCAGCCCTACCGCCAACACCCTACCAACCCCACCCCATCCCTTCCATCCCCACCCCACCCCACCCCACCCCCCACCCATCAGCAGTTGCCGCTCCACCGAACTCTAATGAACTTTTCCGGCGCCATCAGACATCATCCGGACCACGTCGGGGCCACACAACCGGACGCCCTCCACTGCCCGGAAGGAACAGCCAAAGAAGAAAGGAAGAAAAGAAATAGTCGGGATTCATGCACAGAGTGACCAAAAAGGAAGGGATTTTTATATTTTATCTATTAATGATTTCTGGCAATATTATATCGACAAACAGATAAAAGCCGAAAATATCCTACAGTATACAATTAGGTAGGCTACTTGTGTTCCGTAAAAACAAAGATGAAGAATGCATAAGAAAAAGTAATAAGCAAGATAATTCACTCTATTAACAAAATAAATGGGCCCTCATTTAAAGATTCATACACCGATGTTTGAAAGTACAGTCACACGAAAGGCAATAATATCTTGTTACGAAGAAGCCTTACTAAAGATCCATAAATGACCCTGTCACTACGATGACATATTTCAAACCTGTTACCAGATTTTATCAATGGAAGGAAGGACCACAAATTCAAAAGTCTTCATTAACAATATCCAGTATAAAGAACTGTTTATATCTTATTCTTGTTACCACTAAACGTTTATATCCATCTTAGGAGTGGCCTGTCATAGTGAGTGGGCTAATTCTCTGACTCTGAGGGTTTCTTTCAGGTTGGAAAAATGAACTGACAATAATCTAAATAAAATAACTAGGCGCGTGAACAGCGTCAGAAAGGCTTATGGAAATAGTTTTAAATCCATTGAATACACCATTTTTACTCAGTCTTGGCCTAAAATTGCCATCTCTCCGTCTTGAATGCTGGTTTTTGACAACAGATTAACAGCAGAATATGATGCTAGTCACGAAGAAGTATTACGGAATGGAAAGGATGTAGAGGTGCAGCACTGTCTTTTCCTTCCACTAAAATACGCGAAATTAATTGCAAAGGGACGAAAATCTGAGCTAAAATAAGATAAACAGGGTAAGGTCACTATAGTTCTTTTACCTAAAATCTGGTTCCAAGTATCGACCTTTTGCAATTAACTTCACGTACGTCAATGGGAGGAAAAGACAATAATACGGCTCTACAGCCTCTTCATGGCACTTCTTCGTGACTAGCATCATATTCTAGTGTTAATCTACTGTTACAACTAAGCATTTAAGATGGAGATACTGGGATTTTAGCCTTAGAGTAAAAACAGATGCTGGAGAGATGGTAATTTTGGACTGAGTAAAAATAGTATAATCGACTTCATTCCATTCAACATAATCACCTACAAATATCCTGAAGAAAATCCTTACACGAAACAAGAGCAAAATAAATGACAGGTGCGATTGCTAAAGGTCCAAAGAATCTCTCACTTCAGGTTAAGTGGTTAATGACTGCAAACACTGACCTACGTTACACACATCCCCCAGAAAAAAGTAAGAAAAACCAGGAAACCCTTGAAGAAAACCACAAAACCCAATCCAACCATGAAAACCCAACACCAAACCTACACACCATTAATACCACTTTCATCAGAGGGAAGAAAAAAAATGCTCCACTTTGCTTGCCAACATCAAAGCGAGATACACAATTTTAGCCCCAGAGAAAATTATTAAAGAAGCTAATCACATTACGCCTCTAAAAAATCCTTATATTACTTCGGCTGGCCATCATGGTAATTATTTCGATGCATTTTTCTTATTTTATCGCCTTTTTTTTTTCTGAGGGATGGAGGCTTAGTCGAGGAAGACCTGTGTGTGTGTGTGTGTGTGTGTGTGTGTGTGTGTGTG
>JAGKTI010020540.1:0-16266 GCA_018397915.1 Birgus latro | reverse complement strand
GTCCACCTTGTCCAATATCTGCCTCTTCTTCTCCAGAGTCAGAACCACTCTTTTCCTCTTCTCAGGAGGCGGGGCCATCATCACACACATGATGAAGAAGGTGAAGAGCAGTATCACGCACTGTAGGAGGTAGGGTATCACCACAAAAGCAATCACTTCGGCTGCCATTTTCGGAGTTATTCACGAGGGAGGAGGGCAGTGGGTAATGGCGACCAATAGTGGCGTCACGAGTGTAAACAGAGGGGATCCGGACGCGCTGGAAATTCAAACTGACGCGGTCCCAAAAAATCGAAAATTAATCGATTTTTTCGGATTTTTTTTTTTCATTTTGGGGGTTGGGCAGCCCAGAATGTCCTGTTAGTGAGTATGTCCAGTTATTGGACATCCGGATATTAGAGGGATTACTGTATATATATTTAGGGGGAGGCGGTGGCTCAATCGGTATAGAGGTGGCCTGCAGTCCTACCGGACCCAGGTTTAAATCCTCGCTGGGGCAGGGGACAATTTAAGAATTTTAATTTCATTAAATCAGGCGCTACTGATCTACTATTATAGAAGATCCGCCGACATATCGTAAAAATATCCCCGCTAATGTAGTGGTTACATTTTTAACTCCAATGAAATGATGGGAAATTAAGCCAGTCTAACAAATTCCAGCACTACGACACCAGTGTAGTGGTTAAAATTTTAAGGGTCTAAATTAATTAACGAAAAAACATAAGTGATCACCACCACAGTCACTAGTGTCCTGCAAGATTTTTTTAGACTCACCGTAAGAATCAGAGTTTTAAGGAGTAGGCTGCCACCACCCAGTGTATGCTGGGGAATTATTTCACCAAGAAAGAAGGATGAGAATTTCTGGGCCTTGCGAATAAGAATACTAGGGTAGTGTATGCTGCTTGGAGCGCGTGAGTAGTAAGATATTAGCACACCTTGCAGGCCACTCAATGTCATGATAAAAATTCCCCAGGGGATAATAAGTCTCAAACTCAATGTAAACTTAACCTAATCTTTACTAATTCTAAACATACAAATATAAGAAATAAGATATTAGATCGAATCATAGATTACTATACAGACTATGAATTACTAGAAACTGAAAGATCAATACTCCTTCGAATTGATATTATCACAGGGCAGACTAAATATAACAAGGGATCAATGACTGCAAGAGTGTAATCACCACTGCTGAATAAATTATCAGGTTGATATTATCACACTAACATGTATAGGGTTCTTCACGGTTGGATATAGGTTTGATGGATTTTTTGGAAGTTGGCCAATTTTACTTTGACATAGTCATCCATGTTATAGATTGGATCTGGCTTTGAGGATAACAGGGTGTATGGTAGGTGTTTGTCAAACCCAAAGAGGACAAAGAAGGAGATTCGCCAATGGAAGCGTTGATGGAGCTATTGGCTGAGGATGCCACTTGGGGAATCCAGCCATCCCATGTCGAACTATAGGAGCCTAGGTGTCTGAGATACTCTAAGATTTTTTTTATTGTGGCGCTTTACAAGGCCATTGGAAGCTGGATGGTTAGGTATGACATTGCATTTATTAATTTTAAAGCGGCGATAGATCTCCTCCAGGAGGCTATTGTTGAACTCAGTACCATTGTCAGTGGGGATGGTATGTGGTGTACTGAACGGGCAAATTACATGATCTAAGAAGGCACGTGCAACACTCTTCACGGTCTTATCTGAGAGGGGGACGAGGACACAGTAGCGTGAGAAGTGGTCGACTGCTACAAACAAATACTCTGCACCTGATTCTGTAAGAGGGAGTTTGAGAAGATCGGCCTATCCCAACCGAAGTGGGATACACTGATATATAATCTTCACCTCTTAACCTAATATTTCAAATAATACTATCTCATGCGTATCTAGCAAGCTCATGGTCTTAAACGTACTCGTCAAGCAAACTCCCCGAGACACCACCTCCACAAAATACTCCACCAAGTTTGGAACATACACACTAACTCAAAGGTTATTTATAAATTGATACCACATTCAAAGAAAGATACTATTGGCTCAATATTATAAAGTGGATGAATAATCAAGCTAAACACTTTACACAGAAAGGATAGAATATTCTAATGGACTAGTCAATTCCACACTCGATTTACGTGTAACAGAAAAAATGGGGAAGGGGGGGGATTTCAGTGTAGCAGGCATTAGGCAAAGGGATTATGAGCCAGTCGGCTACATCCACTCGTAATTTTCTAGTGACGATCACGAACAACCACAATCTGTATCGGTGAGATGAGACGGCATTATCTAGTCAGTTCAAAAGAAGCAGGGGGTAATATTACCAATACTGATGTATATGAGAATTTACTTCACAAAAGTACAGAAGGAAGGGGAGGAATATATGGATTTTAGAGTTACTGACCTGTATGGGTGAGATGAGACGGCGTTATGCCGGTCCCAGGCACTCGTATGGTTTATATAAGCTCGGTTT
The DNA here is from genome assembly GCA_018397915.1 of Birgus latro. NCBI lineage: Eukaryota > Metazoa > Arthropoda > Malacostraca > Decapoda > Coenobitidae > Birgus > Birgus latro. The sequence goes on along the minus strand of JAGKTI010020540.1, from coordinate 13,803 downwards.
GTTGTGGCATTGGGAATTGACTACGACTTCGACTGATTTCTCTGCAGCATTCTAGTTTACCCCTATTAACAAGGAATATGAAAATGTGTTCACACTCGACCCACATGGATGGGTTGACTTACGATGCTTAAAATTTTGTAATAAGCGTATGGGATTAACAATTAGACCGAGGCCTAAACAAACAAGCGCTTGAAACTAATTACATCCATGCGTCGGTCTACGCGACTAAAAGCGAGTGTAACGCAAATTTCGCGGTTGCAAATGTCTATTATCAGCAATTAGGATCTAATTAAGCTTTAATTCACTACTATGTAGTATAAAAAGAGGATATCACCAATTCCGACTTAAAAATTTCGAATTCAAAGTATGAAGACAAATTTTCGCGATAATTAATCTCTTGCTAAAATTTACGTCTCTATCCCTACCATGGGAAATGACTACCCCACGCACCACGACACTCACTTACATAATCACTCTATACAGTTCCTCTAATAACAGAGTATCACTTACACTATGAATACTAACAGGGAACAAGCCTGAATATGGAATTTGATGATCACCCCCTACATAATGCAGATGAATCATACTTCGGGGTTCAAAGCTACTTACATTGCACTTATACTAACTTATACTACACTTATACTAACTTATATTACACTTATACTAACATATATTACACTTATATTAAATTATACTAACTTAATTTATACTTAAATTACCCTCAAAATTACAGCATTACACTAATACCAATACACCAGTCCTGTATGAGACAGCCCTAGCATGTATTCAATGTGGTGACATGCAGAGGTGTATGGTATATAGCAGGACTGCTGGGCCTTGATAGCTGGATGTGAAGCCTATGCTCAGAGTTGGACATATTAGAAAAAAAAAAAAACTCCAAGCCAAGAGAAAAAAAAAACTTAACAATAAAAAATAAACATGGACACAGAACTTCTTTGTGACTAACACCATATTCTAGCATTAACCTGTTGATACAAATAAGCATTGACGATAGAAAGATGTGTACCTGGTACCTGGGCCATCTTTGAGTAAGAAGAGCATAATAAACAGGAAAAAATAAATGTAAACACTGAAACCGTGAAGGCCGGCTCACCACTGGGTGATAATCGGCGGTTGTTCACATTGGGGAAGCCCTGATGGAACTGGCTGCCGTACCTGGCCCTGAGCATCCTCGCCTCCGCCTCCACTTGGGCCACAAGCTCGAATGGGGGTCCATCCTCAATATCAGTGTCATCATCATTATCATAGTACTTCGCCTCCTCCATCGCTGGCTTCACCCCACTTGTCCCTGGCTCTGGCTCTGCCTCCATCAACCCATCTATTCTCACTGTTGGTTAAATACTTAAGGTTACAGGACACATGAGACAACAATAATTACTGTATTGCATAGAGTCATCAGCATTATCATCATAATTCACACCCTCTGTCACTGACTTCACATCACACCCACTGGCTGCTCCATCTTCCTTTTTTTTCTTCTTTAAGCAAGGAACAAGGAATCAAACGCTACAAGCCTGCAAGATTGTTCCTCCCAAGAAAAAAAAAAATCGTTCTATCTATCTATTGCCAGACACCATAATCCCGTAAGGGGTGGCCATTTGACTTTGAGTTATTTATTTTACGGGGAGGGGCACTAACCCTCCACCAACCCACTTGTTGACACGTAGGGAGCACGTATGGTTTGGTTATATGGTTACCACCCAGCATTGTAAATGGTTTCTTGGCTTAAAGGAAACCATTTGGCTTGTCACTCAATGTCATGCCACCTGTAAAGGAAAGAAAAGCAGTAAGAAGTGACAGGAAATATAGGAGAAATAGGAAGAAAGGAGGGCAACCACAGAAAAAGAATGATAAAGGCTAAGGAAGAAGTAGGCAGCACTACATCAAGTGAGTGGATGATGGTCGCCACCACCTATCGTTACAGGATATAAAAATCAATGATAATCTAGTGACATCATCGTTATGACCGCTTTTATCCTGGTGCGATGAAATACCAAATCGGCACCATTAATATGAAAAATATTACAATTTTTATCACCATAAAGGGTCATACACACCTAATTATCTGAAATTCAGTCAAAAAATTATGCTTAATTTTACTGTTAATAAAAAATCAGGATTCAGAGTGAAAATCTACTAAAGTTAATGGGTACAGAACTGTATTTCCCAAGTAGATTGCCAACACACCTTGACAGACTTCTATTTTTGCATAAATATTGATTTACAGTGAAACTATATGTACTTGCATGTTAAATCAATGTTCATACAAACCAGAAGACTGCGAAGGCGAGTTGTTGAGCTAAGGCAAAACATTTCCGTTACATTTAGCAAGTTTTTGCTCTGAAGCCCAATTTTTTAATAACTGTTAAACACAAAATTTTGACCAGATTGAGATTTGCTTTGTACCTATGACAAAATGCACATGGTACCACTAAATCAAAGACATCCAAAAATGAAATACAAACAGGAGCCGCAGACGACGTGACGGCCGGAGCCAGCACCCCAAATCCCCCAAGTACTACCGGGGGCCCGCCGCTAACACCGAGCGGCTCCAAACAGGAACGGCACACTTGTACCTTTGTCCAGCGCCCCTCTTACTCCCAACCGATGCCCCAGAAGGTAGCAGTCGTCGTCTCCTAGTCTCCGGCCAGAAATTAACTCACCAGCTAAGGGGTGGAGTTTACAACTCCACGCAACACAGCAGTATTGGCCATTGTCATACTGGGTACGGGGCAGAACCGGCCTCAGTCCACTCCCCAGTTGCATCCCCGCTACAGGGCCGCGACACAGGCCGTAAGTCGTGTTGGTCGAGCAGGACAGGCCAATAGCCGTCCGCTTCCTGTAGTTGTGCCCCCCGGAGCAGCGTCACAATATCGGCTACAAGCCGTACTAGGTTTGAGGCAGGATTGGCCAATGCCCATCCCTCTGCTGCTAGTCCTCTTCGCTCCATGGTACAGGCCCCTAGCTGCACACGAGCAACAACCCCCTGTGCCACCACGACGTTGGCCTCTAGTCATGTCCAGCCAGAGGCAGAGCAGGCCATTAGCCACCCCGAAGCTGCAGTCTCCTGTGCCATTATGGCGTTGGCCACTAGTCACATCAAGCCGGAGTTTGAGCCGGCCATCATCGGCTTCTCTTCCACAGGAGATCCTGTAGCCCAAGAGGACCAGTCCCCCAAGCTGTGGCAAGGCCTCACCCAAGGTCTTGGTTCCCTGCGACTCCAACCATGTGAGCAGCAGCACAGGCAGTGTCCTAGGAAACATGGCAGCCGATGACCAAACCGGTCCACCACTCCCTCAGCCCGAAGTTCCCGTGCGGCAATCCTGACGGTGACGCCGCCCTCCAGCTGTTGCCACAGTCCAGCCACCCCAGGTTCCTGTGCCCTGGATCCCCAGTCACCTTGGGAGTTGCCCCGAAAACCAGGGCGCGACTTACCTGCTGGTGAGACCATTCCAAGTCCCTCCCGGACTCGGCATCAGGCCCATCTCCTGGCTCTCTTCGGGCCGAGCCCCTAGTCCCCCTGTCTACGTGTGGGGCCTCAACCAGGGCGTGCTATTCTGTCATTCCTCCAAATAGAGGAACTTACCAATTGCCCCTCAGTGAAAGTGTATCAGGAAGCCCTACATGGTGCATGCTGTTTTAAACCCAGGATGTAAGTGTACGTTAGTGATAACTTATAGTGTGTCATAGTGGTAAATCGACCAGGAACCCTGAGTGTAAGATTTGACGAGCACATTTGTCCTCCTAGTTTAGCATATACCTCGAGTGGAATCCCGTGAAACCCCCTCAGTGAATGATATACTCCAGTGGCCCACAGAACAATATCATATAGGTTGCGCCATTCCCTTGGTCCATTATAATTCACCCCTCCCCAGTATACCAGCACACTAGAAACCCCACACTGACCAACAGAACAACAATATCATATTAATCGCGCCATTCCTTTGTTCGTGTAACTTCTCCCCCCCATTGTAGAGGTGTGCAAGTGAAACAGTATGGAAATACCTCAGTCTCCCCTCACAGTGTATCGAAGTGTGGTAGACTCCAGTTGAGGTAGGCAGTCACCCAGGTGAGTGTAGCTCGATCGGTAGAGAGTTGGCTTGCAGTCCCGAGAGACCCAGGTTCGAATCCTCGCTGGTGCAGGGAACAGTTTAAGAATTTGAATTTCATTAAATCAGGCTTTACTGATCTACCAGGAGACCCGCCGACATGTCGTAAAAATGACCCCGCTAATACCAATACACCAGTCCTGTATGAGACAGCCCTAGCATGTATTCAATATGGACGGTGGGTGTTAAGCGCCGAAGTGGTGACATGTAGATTGTAGGACGACGACTGGGCCTTGATAGCAGGCTGTGAAGCCTATGCCCAGAGTCGGACACATAAAAAAAATAAAAATAAAAAAAAAGGTGTTAACGAAAATTGTACCAGTGTATCAGTGCCGTCCAGTGCTATACTCACAAGGGAAATTGTAGCAAGTGCTTTCCTGTGTCATGAATTGTAAGTGTAATCTAAGTGCAATCAGTGCTGGGTGAATACTACAATAATTCCCCTAAGCCGGTAAACAGACAGACTTCCAGTCAAGTAAAATCTTGTGTTAACCCATCCCCGGCCAACCCAGCATCTAATGTATGTTAGTTTGTGTACCATTGTTTCTGGAAAGATATTTGTAATACATGTGTGTAACTGTTACTGCTTCGTGCTTGTATCCAGTCCTTGCCTTAGAAGTGCCGACCCAGTCGAGAGTAGGGACCCGCTGTAGCCTGCGTATTTGAGGGACGAGAAACTGGTTAATCTAAGTGCAATCAGTGCTGGGTGAATACTACAATAATTCCCCTAAGCCGGTAGACAGACAGACTTCCAGTCGAGTAAAATCTTGTGTTAACCCATCCCTGGCCAACCCAGCATCTAATGTATGTTAGTTTGTGTACCATTGTTTCTGGAAAGATATTTGTAATACATGTGTGTAAGTTACTGCTTCGTGCTTGTACCCAGTCCTTGCCTTAGAAGTGCCGACCCAGTTAAGAGTAGGGACCCGCTGTAGCCTGCGTATTTGAGGGACGAGAAACTGGTTCAAAAGTACGTAGGATAACACTAGTGGCCAGTGGTAGTTCTTGACCTGGATGGTGGAAAGAAGGACTGGAAGAAAAAAAAAATAACAAAATGGTAGCTAAGACACATCTACCCCTACCAAAATTCGGTCCAGAACAATGTGACATCACCACATACCTAGATATGATCAAGGCGTTACTAGACATCGGGTTTGATAACGATACACAGAAAATAGCTGTCACTCTACCTCACCTGAGAAAGACGGTAGCTAGTATCGTTTTCGTTTTTGAAGGCTCCAACATGCTTGCATGTGTCGGCCTTGGTCACCTAATGGCGGCTCTCCGCGCTGCTCGATCTCTGGCAGCCTCCCTATTCAGTCCCTTAACCCTTAAGTCACATTTAATGACCTCATCCCATGTCTTTCTCGGTCTACCCCTCCCAACCCCTTCCCCAATATTAACACTTCTCACCCTCTGCACCCAATTATCATCCCCCATCCTCTCCACATGTCCAAACCACCTCAGCCTACCTCTCCTCATCACAACACAAATACACTCCAGTCCCATCCTACCTCTCGACTCTTCTATCGTAAACCCAGCCCCCCCAGGCCTTGCATGCAGGGACGCACTGCACATCCACCTAATCATTGTCATTTCTGTACGTTTAAACCTGCGAATATCCTCTTCCTTTACTGCCCAGGTCTCACTACCATACAGCATCACACTCCTAACACATGCTGCATACAAAGATCCCTTAGCACGTAAGGAGAGTCCTTTCAATGTCAGGAGAGGCAACAGCTCCCTGAACTTCTTCCAACCACTTCTCACGCTAGCAACCGAGCTAACTCCAGCCCCACCTCCGGCACATAACATGTCTCCCAGATAACAAAACTCCTCCACACACTCAAGAGACTCACCTGCAAGTTCAACCCTCTCGCGCCTAACAATCTCCACCTGCTCTCCCCGACACACCGCACACATGAAATCAGCATTATCTCGCAGTCTACCTCTAATACCACTACATCTCTTGTGCACCCATCTATCACAAACACTGCACAAGATGGAATTACTTCCCACTGTAATGGCGAGAAATTTACATTGCCCATAGGATATCAAGAATAAGGCCTCATTAATAATTAAAATTATTTGGTATCGCTGCCACCACCCAGCAGTTGCCGGGAAAAAAAAGAATTAATGTTATTTATGGTTTAGTCCCATTCGATGAAAGAGGGACAAGGCCTATGTCAATAACATGGTAACGTGATCATTTTAGAGGAGAGCGTGGTTCTTTAGATGAACATACTTTGTGGGCCATCCCGTTTCACTTGTACTACCCCATAGGATTATAACCAAACACACTTGTCTATTATCTACTTATCTATATTAATGTCCTTAATTACACAGCAATGATATAGTTTCAAGCCAGATGTGACTACTAGATCTTAATCACTTGTCTCCATTACGACAGAATAATTGACAGAGAATGCAAGATCTATTCCACACAGTTCAAAAGCTTCTCCCGACTGCACCATAGAAAATCTTTACAACAGGGGTAACTCTCATAAACACTCCACGCACGATCGCACAAGGACTCGTGGCGAGACCGTTACAACGGGTTACAACGGTTTACTTCAATTCTAAAGAAATCAACCTTATTTTACCTGGGTTACACCACATGACATATCTAGTAAAAATATACTTAACCAAAATTATTACACTATTGAACTCGGTCCTCACAGCACTGCACACGGCGGGACAATACACTTTTCCGCCTTCTCACACACCTTTAACCAACATATTACATTTGTTTTATAAGAAATTAGCTTACTAAGTGGACCAACCGACTTTGACTATACTGTGCATTGGAAATAGACTAAGTGTAAATTAGTGTAAAGGGCTTTCGGGCACTGGACTTGTGACTCTCGAACAATGGCCTGCGCCGATTCCATGACCCGACGCCATTTGCCAGCTCTGAAACACGAGCGTCCACTCACAATGAAGTCTTCCTCGAGAGTGTCGCTCCCTGGGCACGCGAGAGCTCATGCCCGCGAACATCCGCTCCGATCGCACTGTCTGGCTCTAACTACAAACAGTTACGTTACTGTCACCAGGTTATAACATCGCACCAGAATTTCCAATAAACACGTACGCATTACTCTACTTATAAAAATATGACTTATGATGAGTTAAATTTTGTGGCAATAGAATAGGTTTAACAATTGAACATACGATGCCTGAAATCACGGTTTGATACAATTTTCTCTTTGTTTCGCCCGCGGCACTAATCAACAACTGAAGTCTGTGCCAAATAAATTAATTTTCGCGGTCATCTATGTCAATAATCAATAATCAGACTTTACTTAAGTTCTTAAGAAACGTTATTCAGTAGAACAATACGGCTACACTAGCCTAAGTACCAAAATTCTGAATTCTAGGTATAAATATGACTACTCGCCAATATAAGCACCAAATTAACTCTCTATGCGGTTCAACTGAGGCCACATGCCGGCCCGTCCTGTCCAGTTGCTTTCACTAGTAAAATCAAGCCCAAAATACGATTTACAAAGTCCACTTTACACTTTACATTTCAACACGGTCCAGAATATACACTTATCACTTACATAACCTAATGTAAATCACATATATTATATACTTAACCTATACTTATACTAACTTAAATTACTCTTATACTACTTATCTTATATGTAAAAAAAAAAAATGGCATTACACGGGTCTACCCTTTACAGAAAAAAATTTAAACATCATAAGTCTTCACACTATACATTCTACTACATTTCCCAGAGACCTGTGTGCGGACGGGACAGACTTACCCAACTTGACTATGCATTTACTCTATGAATTCCAAATTAAGACAGTGCTCTCACTATCTGATACTCCCTAAAAGTGGCACCTGTCGGTCCACGCATTAAATTGCGTACCCCAGGGGGTCGCTTCTCTGTCACCAATGAACTCCCGAAAATTCAGTGGAAATTGTGCCCCAGCCAGCCTCCTGCTTGGATGCTAACATGGTTGTCTCACCTGGACAAACCTGTACTCTCGCTGCTAGGATCGTCCCAGGGGCGCTTCACACATACATTCAACCCACTACCCCATTTACGCTCCATATTCATACTACCTTGCGCTTCCAGCTCTCCACCTAGTAACTGACGAGCGCCTGTCAGGTCCTGAAGTCACTGTTACACCACAAGCCGTGCTGACTGTAAAGTGAGAGGATACCGGTTACCCCTCGAAATAAAGCTACATATTATTTCCACCGAACTGGGCTATGCCCATGACACATACTCCGATTACACCACAAACACGAGATTAAATTCTCCCTGAACTCACAAACTACACAGTCAATAGTCAGACGGTCTGACCCGCACACACTTCCCTATCCATCACTTGACTAAATATTACCATAACCATCAAAAAAAACTTTTCATCACCCTACAACATTCCCCTCCCAAAAAAAAAAGCACTTCATTACTACACGGCACTTAGCATTCCTCGATTAGTCTACGTGGAGGTCGTCTTTCACGTGGTGGTAATTGCTCACCCTCTGGATCAGGTATGAACGCTTCATCCAGGGGTTCTAACAGCCACTCTTCCCCACCATAATAGGGTTTTACTTGTCCGGCAGCTCTTTGCAACACTTTACCTGTGAATACATTTTCCACTACATACCCGCTACCTTCTCTTAACACTTCCACCACTCGATACGGACCATCCCACTTTACGTTAAGCTTGCGACACGTGCCAGGAATCACTGTTTCTTTCTTGACCCACACTAGAGAACCATTTTCCACTACTTGATTTTTCCGCCTTCTGTTGGCTACATCCCTGTATCTTCTCGACATTTTCCTGTGAGTGTCCCGTATAAGGGCATGAGCTGTGGTGATCTCGTCTTCCTCGCCATCGACTGAAGGTAATGACGCACTGACTAGTCTGGGAGGATGTCGAGAAAAGAAGGCGAAGTACGGCTGCTGACCTGTTGATGTATGCACCGCCTGGTTCATTGCGATTTGACACGCTTGGAGCAACTGGGGCCATCGTAGAGGGTGGCCCTGACATAAAGCGGAGAGGACGGATTTCAGGGTCCTGTGCATCCTCTCAGTCACTCCGTTTCCTTAGGGATGATATAGGGTCGTATAATATAACGTGATTTGGTGTCGCTGGCAAAATCGCTGGAACTCTTGACTGGTGAACTCTCCTCCGTTATCCAGAACAATTCCACGGGGAGTGCCATAATCTGCCACATACTGCCCTAGCTTGTCTGTGATTTGTGTAGTCTGTTTACTTGTAAGGGGGAAAAATCTGACAAAACGACTATAATGGTCCACTACAGTAAGTACATACCGATAACCCTGGGTTCCAGCAACCATGTCTGTGATATCTATACCAATCCTCTCCAGTGGTTTACTCACTGGGGGCAATTCTTTCCACTGTTGCTGTAACCCTGTGTTCTGCTTAAACCTTTGACAAGTTACACACTTTTTGACATATTCAGTTACTTCAACCTTCAAGTTTTGCCAGTAATACAGTTCTTCTGCTTTCTTAATAGTTTTCTTCTGCCCTAGGTGTCCTGTTAACTCGTGGGCATGTTGCAATGCTTGAACTACTAACGATCGTGGAACTATTAAACTATAGTGAAGACTACCATCTGCCTTTGCACGTACATAATACAATATTTCCTCGACCAGGGCAAATTGATCTAGGGTGTTCTTTGGCAATCTTTTGGTGGGGAGCTTACCACCTTCTAAATATTGTGCAAGTTCTGCCCAAACTGGTTCTACTCTCTGGCGATCTCTCATCTGTTCTTGACTCAACCCAAGCCAGGTGGCTTCAGGCGATCGGACCACCACACGAACTGGGCGTGATAACTGATCCGGAACGAAATTATCTTTGCCTTTGAGATACTGAATTTCATAATTGTACTCTCTCATTTCCAAAATCCTGCGGTTCATTCTTGGAGATTTAGTCCTGCGCTTGAAAATACTGGTCAGTGGTTGGTGATCCGTGACCACTGTGAACCGCGTTCCCCATAGATAATGGTGATAATTTCGACATGCAAGAACTACTGCTAGAGCCTCTTTATCGGTAGTTGAATAGCGAGACTCGCAAGGGGTTAGTTTTTTTGAGAAATATCCAATTGGCTTATTAGCACCATCAGTTTGTACTTGACTAAGAACTCCCCCAACATGGGTGTTACTTGCATCTGTAGTAAGAATAAAGGGTTGATCTACTTTAGCTCCAACTAGAACAGGGGCATTAGTAAGGCAAGATTTCAAATGTTCAAACGCTTTCTGACATTCGCCCGTCCAGAGAAAAGTGGTTCGTGATTTTGTCAAGTTAGTGAGTGGTGTAGCTACGCGTGCGAACGATGGTACATGTTTCCTATAGAAACCGCACATACCGAGAAATCGTCTTACTTCTTTCACTGTGGTGGGTGGCTTCATTTTAACTATGGCCTCTATATTCTTGGGATCAGGTTTACTACCTTCTGCCGAAATCCGATGACCTAGGAAAGTTACTTCTTTACAACCAAATTCACATTTGCTTAAATTTAGCTTTACTCCATTACTAGCAAGCAATTCAATGAGTTGACTCAACCGATCCAGTAAAGTAGGAAAACTTGGGGCCCATAAGATCAAGTCATGTAGATAATTTTTCACCCATCCTTTCTGTAAAAGAGGTGTTAGCAAATTGACCATTTGACGTGAGAAGATGGCTGGCGAACAGTTCAGTCCAAAGGGGAGACGACGGAAACGATAGAGAGCCACTCCATCGCTAAACGTAGTCAGATCTCGACTCTCCTCATCTAACAAAATCTGAAAATATGCCTCACGCATATCCAAAGTGACATAATATTGATGTCCAGCGGCTTGGTCTACTAATTCATCTAGTCGCGGAAGTGGATAGACATCGGCTGCGAGATGCCTGTTAACATGGCTGTAATCGAGGCACATTCTTTTACTCCCATCGGGTTTATTCACTAAAACAATAGGTGATAACCAGGCTGCTGTGGATCTTTCAATGATTTCTCGATCTTCCATATCCCTCAACATATCAGTGATAATTTGCTTAGCCTGCACAGGATAGCGATACATTGGGCCTCGACTGGGCTGAGGATTTTCAACTTTAATATGAGCGGGAGGACCCTTGATCAGACCTAATTCTCCTTGATCTAGCATGAATAGAGGGTCATACTTCAAAATGAGTTCAGTAAGTTCTTTACGCTGGCCTTCAGTAAGTTGTTGCCAGTTCTGCACATCAATCAAAGCTTTCAATTTCTGACTACGAGTACCGTTCTGCTCAACGTGATCATTCGCAGGTAGAAGGTCATTACGGATTTTAGTGAGGTTAATTTTATCAGGGATTTGGCTAGTCACTCTCTCATACGAACCAATGATAGTTCCTTTACTTAACACTTTCGCCTTTTTAGTGGGGTTAATCAGTGGAACAAAAATTTCGCTTGACTCGTTTACTTGGACCAAATATGGGTGACTATTATGACTCATTCTAGACTGTGGATAGACGATAAGATTGGTTTCTGGTTCCACTTTCACAGATACAGCTACGAATTTAGTTTGGTAAGGGTCCAACTGCAAAGACGAAAGGAAATTAATCTGAGAGAAGGTTTGTTTCGGCTTAGACATTACAACAGGCTCATCTTTGACTCTCCTCACCTTGTTCTTCTGTCGACGAATATGATTTACTACATAAAGTGCACCACCCCACATCATAACTCTCTTCACTCCATCCCACATGAGTGTAGCTTGACTCAACACATCACATCCCAGGAGAATATCTGTACTAAGATAAGAGTCTGGTACTACCGGGATCCATTGCTTGTGCACTTTCTCATCACCAACCGCTATTTCAGCTCGGAACATCCCTAGAATTCTCAGGGGTGCGCCTGTGATACCTTGTAAACGCGGCGGATTACGTCGCGTGTTCAGTTCTCCTCCGATTCGCTTAAATGCAGACTCCTTGATCGGAGTATAACTACTGCCGGTGTCTACGACAGCTTCTAACATCTTCCCATTTGTTATGATACTGATAGTGGGAGAGGTCTGACCGCCGGCTAGTCATATCTGCTGAGCCGGTTCCCGAGTTACTACCGGAGACGCTTTGAGCCGTGGTGTCGGGACCGCGCCCAGGACACCCGCGCTCACCTCGCCGACATCCAGGTCTGCGACAATCAAAACAGTGTCCAGGAGGGGGTTTACGCCAACAATCTCTGAGATTGTGAGAAAAAGCTCGACAATGAGCACAGTATTTATCACTGTATACTTTAGGGTTATTAGGCCGACCCTTGACTGCTTGTGCCAGGCTTGACTTAAGTTCCCGGATCTGACGCTTTAGATCTTTTACTACTTCTTCCGGTCCATCTGGAACTGAAAAGTTACTCTGTTTCAATGATGTAGTCGATGATAGCTGATTATCTGATACTCTATCTTTCACAGTTCTTTCAGAAGGTAACATATTTACTTTAGAGGCCTGGCTTGCTTCCAACAGTAGGCGTTCATTCTCGACTCTATCTATGAACTTCTTTAATGGGTATTCATCCTCCAGAAACGCTTCTAACTTTCTACTTGACGGAAGAGGCAATCCATACCACAACTTACGCTTGATTGTTTTGTCTCGGTTAGGGAACCTTTCACCAGGAAATTTATGCTCAACTGCCGCATGCTTACATATATAGCGATGCGTAAAAGAATGAGGTGATTCTACCCAATCGTAGCTTGCTGAATCCAATTCCTGCCATGCCCGATCGATAGTTACTGCGATGGCAAATTCCGACCTAAGGATCGTCTTAAATGTCAGCCATGTCGTTACTCGTCTCTTAATCTGAACGATGTGTATGAACACTGCTAACTCCGCGCTCACTCGACTCTTCGCAATTTGTAAACGCTTTGCATCATCTTGGCTACACTGCTCCACCGCTTCAAAGAACATTTCCAGGCGAGCTGCCGCATCAATACTCTGCAATTGATTCAGTTCTAATACTGGAACATCACGTGGCTTTAGAGGATTTACGTTACACAACATTGAGTCCAACCTGAATTCTGAGGACAGGCTAATTTCGCGAAAGACTGCTGCGTCTCTGACTGATCATACTCCTCGTCCTCCATCTTGATCTCCACATCTTGCCAAGACATTGTGAAACAGAAAGAATGCTATTATTAATTACTTAACTCATTAGGACAAATATCCACTAATCACGGACACCAGCTTATCCTTCACCTTGCTCTTGGTCTCTCCCGACCAATGTACTCCATCCGATAGCGAATTTGCATAATAAGCTGTGTTAAACTGTATTACCTTTTGTTTTGCCTTCCGCTTCAATTTCTGATTGACTGCATTCTGAACGGTTCGGTAACCCTCAGTGGAGATTGGAGTATCTCCCTGGTAAATGAGGGGTATCTGGCTATGGCCTACTAAGGCTACTCTAAACATTTTGTAAAAATATTTAAACTTCAACTGTGGGAATTACCAATCCCCATTCCAACTGAGATTCGAAGATTTTGTTACACCGGGGTACCAAATAAAACAGAGTGGGCCTCCAGCATGTTATCCCACCAATATTCATCTAAATCCCACCGCTTTAGCCACCAGTGTAATGCCGCGAACTTCGGGCATTATAGGGAAATTAACTAATCCCACTTTAGTATATCAAAAATAAGGCCTCATTAATAATTAAAATTATTTGGTATCGCTGCCACCA
>JAGKTI010020539.1:5524-16266 GCA_018397915.1 Birgus latro | reverse complement strand
GTGTGTGTGCGTGTGTGTGTGTGTTCCCATTATAACTCATGAACTGCTTGAGTTATCAACATGAAATCTTCGGGGTGTTAAGATGTGGTCAAACTTTTGCCCGACATCGAAAATAGGCACTCGGGGTCAAGGTCAAAGTCACGAAAATGGCTGCCAACGGTCAACTAGTTTTTATCGCCTGCTTTTAGCACCATTATATATCATATAAACTGCCAGAACTATCAAAATGAAACCTTCATGGTATCAAGATATGACCAAAATCTTGGACGAGTTCGGTAATGGGCACTCGGGGTCAAGGTTAAGGTCACCAAATGGCTGCCAAATGTCAACTAGGTTTTCTCGCTCACCTTTAGCACCATTATATCTCATGAACGACTTGAGCTATCAACATGAAACCTTCAGGGTATCAAGATACGGCCTAAATCTTGGACTTGGCCTACAGCATTTTCTGGCGGGTTATTGGCATTCGGCTCCCGAATGCTTTTCTTTCATTTCTGTTGAGATTGTTTTCGACTTCCATTTTCCTCACTGTTAATTTCTATCTCCTCTACTGACTTTCTCCTTATAATTTCATTCCCCTTATAATCACCCATCTCCTTCCTCTTCTTTTCATATTGGATGGCTCTTTTGTCTTTCAGGCTTTTTTTTTTCTCTCTCTCAGTTCACTTCTTGTTCTCACGTGTCAACAGCTTTTTCGCTTATTTTACCTATCAAAATTTGTCCAATGGTTATATTTCTCCTTTCATTCCAGTTTCTCATTTCCTCCTTTAGATAACCACTCCCCCACACTTCCAACGTCCTCTTCCTCCTCGCCCCTTTCCTTTTTTCCTTCATTTTCTCAATATCCCATCATCTTTGAGTGCCTTGCCCCTGCAGTCTCCCCCTCTGCTTTCTCTTGATCTCTCTTTCCTCTCCATTCACTCCGTCATTTAATTTGTGTCTGGTCTCTTCCTTTCATCTTTCCCTCCTTCCTTACTTCTTCCTTTCTTTCCTCGCTACCGCACTCCTTGCCTCGTCCCTCTGTTTCGCCCCAAAGGGACACACAGTAATCGTGAGAGTGATAGCAAGTGTGTGTGTGTGTGTGTGTGTGTGTGTGTGTGTGTGTGTTTTAAGCAAGATAGAGGACCAGCCAAGATGGTTGGGTGAAAATGATAACCAGGTTCATTCTGTCTCCACTGTCTCTCTTCCACCTTTTTATAATTTTCTTCTCATTTCTGTTACAGACATCGAGAATCCCTTCTATATATTGTGCAGAAAATTTTCCTCTGTTGCAGTGCAATGACGAAGTTGTTATGTTTTTATGACAGGTGAATGCACCTGATCAGTCAAAGCATCATATCATTAAAATAGCACCATCTACAACACCAGGTAGTTGGGTATCATCCTTGAACTTAATAATGAGCCTAATCCATGGATGAGGCAATACTGTCACGACATTATTCCGTCCACCATCCCGCCACTGAGTCATACATCAGGTAACAGTATCGCAGTTTCAATGTCTCAAGGGCTGCGTCGCGTGAAGCATGATCCAGTCCTCCTTTTGGGTTTCAGAGTGCCCTATTCAGAGGTTTCTGACGTTTCTTTTCGTTTCATTCGTTTCGCTTCGCTTTCAAAGACTCCAGCATGCTTGCATGAGTCAGCTTTGGTCATCTAATGGCGGCTGTCCATGCTGCTCTTTCTCTGGTAGCTTCCCTATTCAGTTTCTTATCCCTGAGATCACACTCAATGAACTTGTCCAAGGCGTTTTTCGGTCTTCCTCTCGCAACCCTACCTCTGAAATTAACATTTCTCACTTTCTGCACACAATTATGATCCCCCATCCTCTTCACATGCCCAAACCATCTCAGTCTACCTCTCCACATCACAACACCAATACACTCCAGTCCCATCCTATCTCTAAACTCTTCCAGTGTGAACCTAACCTCTCCAGGCCTCGCACTCAGGGACGCACTGCACATGCGCATAATCATTGTAATTTCTGCACGTTTGAGCCTGTGAATATCCTCTTCCTACACTGCCCAGGTCTCACATCCATACAGCAATACACTCTTAACATATGCTGCATACAAAGATCCCTTAGCATGGAGGGAGAGCTCACTCAATGTCAGGAGAGGTGACAGCTCCTCGGACTTCTTGCAACCACTATTCACTCTAGCCACAATCCTAGCTCCAGCCACAGCTCCAGCACATAACATATCTCCCAAATAACAAAACTCTTCCACACACTCAAGAGACTCACCAACAAGATCAATCCTTTCATGCCTGACAATCTCCACATGCTCTCCCCGACACACCATATGCATGAAATCAGCATTATCTCACAGTCTACTTCTAATACCACAACATCTCTTATGCACCCACGTATCACAAACGCTGCAGACCTATTTAAATACGGTATCCCTGTTAGGGTTAGGACAACAGTCTGATTCTTCCCTTTTGCCCCTCTGGCCTCGCTCCAGAAGATTGTGACGCTCCCACCTATCAGTTTTTACACGATCTGAATGAATTTGAGTGATTACTCCATGTGCAAATAGTACATCTATGTCTTGGACGTATTATTCCAGTGTAAGGTGTGAAAATCCAGCTTAAGTGCTAGGGTTTTGCTGTATAAGTGTGAAATGCTTTGTCTTTTCATGTGTTTGTTTACGTTTGGCGCCAAATAGAATGACTGCGGTGGGTGGTTATTTTTCTTGTAGAAGTGATAAGTATTACTGTGTAAAGTTGGAGCCACGACTGGGTGAGTGTTAACTGTATGTTGTTTCACCGGTAAGAACAGTTTATACCCAGTGTAAACATTCGGCACTGAGTAGAACTTTGTTTTGTTTTGACCTCTTTTGTTCGAGCAGACATTGTTGGGTGAGTGGAATTTTGTAATGTTTTGACTTGTTTTTGTTTTAGCTGAGCTTTAGTTTGGAGTGATACAGCATTTCAGTGTATTGCTGTATGTTAAACAGTAGTGTGGGAACGATTTATGTTATATGAGTTGAGCAGTTTGTGGCAGTCCTTTGAGACCGTGGTTGGAGCCTTTGTGTTTGTGGATGTAAGCAACTGCAGTCTCGTACAATGTACGTTTTGTAATCAGTGTTAAGCATTCCCCTATGCACAGTGTTGTGAGTGAATACTGGTCCCTTAGTTATGTTCACTGTTTTTACCACTGAAAACAGTTTACATCCCGTGCACCACAGTTTACATCCCCTACACCACTAACCTACCATTGTTTGGGCTACTTGGTTAACCATTTTTATTCAGTCCTCTCTCTCTCTCTCTCTCTCATGTTAAGTTAGAATACTTAGCAGGTAGATTTCCCCCATACTTAACCTGAAAAGACAGTTTGCATCTCAACATTTAAATCACCATTGGTGCAAAGTAACTACCTGTACATTTGTTTAAAAAGGTTCACCGTACATGTAATTATTTTTGTTTACAGATAACACATTTTTTTTTTCTAAGTTATAGATAAATCTATTTTTTCCTCTGTTTATAGGCATTGCTTCATCTGGTGTATTATTATGTTTGTGCCCGTACATTCCACGAATTAACAAATTTTTGGTACCTTCATTCCAGGTGTCACCACTTTTTTTCACATGACAGCACTTAATTAACATTGCATTGCAGTAATCAAAACGTCCCAGAACATAATGTGCACAGCCTACTCCAGTAGCTTCATTGTATCTTTTTTCACCAACAACTCTTTTGTTTGCAGGATGTGCAAACTCTGCCGTGATCTTGAGGAAAAGCTGTTCGAAGCTACTAACAAAATTAATATCCTGACTTGCAGGACCAATGCATTCGAGGAGTTTGTTGCAATGTTGGGAGCAATGTGGAGGGGAGTAAAATCCTTCAATGAAGGACTGGTATTGCCCATGGTAACACTGACATTGCCCCCCCTCTTGCCACTGAAACTAACCAGCCCCATTGTGAAGAGGATAATTTCCAGGAAGCGTGAAATGCTGCATGGGTGACAAGGACTTGACGCATTTTACCAGTCACCACCTACAATATTTTCCACATATGAGTAGCTCCATGTGAGAACGTTTCAAGCGCCAAAGCCCACCAACCATGTTTTTTCGGCAAAACCCCACACAAAGCGTCCCCTTTCATTTGGTGGGAGTTGGATCACTCTTCCTCTGTGGCAATAAGGTAGAAAGTCCTTTTACCTAACAGTATTCTTTTTCCCAAAAGACCATCACTGCTAGGGTATGCAACTTCCGCGAGAGACGAATCCAAGCGACATGCTTCCTGACAAAGCAGCGCTCAGCCAACCAGCACGCTAGCCAGGATGGCATTTAGCCAATGACGCGCAGATGATGATGATGAGATTCGCCACACGGGTGTGGCACGGGCTCAGGGTGGAGAGCCCGTAAGAGACGATGGCGCGCAGAGGATGCCATGACAAGGACGGCATGCAGCCAATGAACTACTTTCCATCCCGCCCGACACAACTTGGCTTAGTCTCTCTCTCACACTGCCGCCATTACATTGTCCCCTGGATTACAGTGTGTTTTTGTGCTTTCTGCAGCCATGGATTACAGTGCTTCATCTAGCAACCCTGATAGCCTACGAGCTACCGCTGTTCCCCCATGCATCGAGTGAAAGTGAAAGCTCAAGTGATAAGGATAGTGGCAGAAAACGAGCTCGTAAAGTGGAGGAGTGGGGGAGCACAGTGGCAAAAAAAAAAAAAAAAAAAAGGGCGTAACCTAGGCCAGGCATATGTGAGCTACAAGACGAAAAAAGAGGTGCCTGCATGTGCTATTGGCAATTCCTGTCGTGATGGTTGCTTTGGAAAGGTTACGCAGGACGGTGTGAAAAAAGTGTACAATGAATTCTGGGCATTAGGGTTGTATGGTTCTATAGCTGCAGTTGTAGGCGGCCATCGCTCTTCTCCTAGATCTATCAACAGTGGTGTTCCTCAGGGTTCTGTCCTATCACCAACTCTCTTCCTTTTATTCATCAGTGACCTTCTTAGCTGTACATCTAACCCTATCCACTCGTACGCTGATGACTGCACCTTTCACCTCTTCATTCGGTTCCCGCAACGTCCATCTCAGCGCAGTTACTTCAACAAACAAGGGATGAGGCTATGGCAAACCTAATGTCTGACTTGGTTCGTATCACTGACTGGGGTAAAAATAATCTTGTTGTCTTTAATCCATCAAAGATTCAGATGTTACACCTATCAACTTGGCAAAATCTTCCACAGGAGTACCCACTGATGTTTAATAATATCCAGCTTAATCCTGCTTCATCTTTGAATATGCATGGGGTTTCATTCACTCGTGCCTTATCTTGGAAAGATCGTATTATATCTCTTGTAAAATCTGCTTCCAAGAGATTAGGTGTACTAAGCCGACTCCTTACCTTCTTTACCCCTGCCCAGTTCTTAAGGTTATACACGGGTTTTATTCGCCCCTATATAGAGTACAACTCTCATGTGTGGGGAGGTTCCCCACATACAGCTCTTCTCAATAGGGTGGAGTCAAAGGCTTTTTGTCTCATCAACTCTCCTCCTTTTTCTGGCTCCCTTCAACCTCTGTCTCTTCGCTGCACTGTTGCATCTTTATCTCTTTTCTATCGTTATTTCAATGGTCACTGCTCCTCTGAACTGTCTGCTTTCATCCCCACACCTCTACGACGGACGCGTAGAACCTGNCTAGCGGTAGCTCGATCGGTAGAGAGTTGGCTTGCGGTCCCGACGGACCCAGGTTCGAATCCTCGCTGGGGCAGGGAACAGTTTAAGGATTTGAATTTCATTAAATCAGGCTTTACTGATCTACCAGAAGACCCGATGACATGTCGTAAAAATACCCCGCTAATACCAATACACCAGTCCTGTATGAGACAGCCCTAGCATGTATTCAATATGGACGGTGGGTGTTAGCGCCGAAGTGGTGACATGTAGAGGTGTATGGTAGGACGGCTGGGCCTTGACAGCAGGCTGTAAAGCCTATGCCCAGAGTCGGACACAAAAAAAAAAAGAAAACTCTCATCCCTTCTCTGTCCAACTCTCTAATGAAAGAATTATCCGTTACTCCCAGTCCTTCATTTATGCAACAGGTCAACTCTGGAACTGTCTCCCTCTGTCTGTATTTCCTACTTCCTATGATCTCCAGTCTTTTAAATGCAGTGTGTCCAGGCATCTCGAAATGATCGGATCTTGAATTTGGCTCACTCTTGTATTGTTTTTGTTTTTTTCTTGGAAGGAACGGTTTGCGGGCTCCGGTCTTTGGTTCCTTCTACCTAGCATTAAAAAAAAAATACAGAATGTGGTTGAAGTGGTACAAGTGAAGCATAAATGTACCAAGGAAGCACACAGTAAGCGCAGCAGTACCCGTCAATATGATGTAATGGTGAAAAACATTAAGACCCAGGTGTGCAAGGAAGGTTTTTTAGCTATGCATGCCATTAGTACTACACGCTTGATGATGGCATTGCATAAGTTAACCAGCACAGGCACACCTCTTCTTGATCAGCTTGGATGTCATGAACCTGCCAACAAAATCGTTGGTAACAAGGCTCTCCGTGTGAGGGAGCATATCAAGCTGTTACTTGCTGTGTCGTGCCATTATAGCAGGGCAAAAACACCGAACCGTAAATACCTGGAGTCGCACCTGACCACAGAGAAGCTGTATGTGGCCTACCTGGAGTGGCTCAGTCAAAATTATCCAGATGAGCAGCATGCCGGTCTGCATTATTACTCTGATGTTTTCACTCGTGAGTTCAACATCTTTGAGCCACCCCGCACCAATACCTGCACCATCTGTGACATGTTCGATGTGTCCATCAAGAATTCGTCAGAGGACCAGACGACATTGGATGACCTCATCCAGAAGAAGGAGGCACACCAGCATATGGCATAGCAGGCACATGACTTCATGAAGGCCATGGAGTCGTACAACAACCCAGAACTTCAAGCTATCTGTGTCGACTTGCAACAGACACTGTCCACGCAAAAATCACCGCTAGTGTTGCATACTACAAGAGAAAACAATGGATCTATAATCTGTGCATCCACAACCTGAAAACCAACATCAGCACTATGTACGTGTAGAATGAAACACAAGCAAAGCGTGGATCGTGTGAAGTTGCAAGTTGCATGAAACACTCGATAGACGAGGAAAGTGCCATTGATGATTTTTCTGATTTAGTGATCATCTCAGATAACTGTGCTGGCCAGAATAAAAACATCAGCCTGGTGCTGTTTTACCTGCGTGAGCTGCACTCGAGGTATCTAGTGTCCATCGATCATGCGTACATGGAGCCTGGGCATAGTTACATGGCTGTGGTCATGCGTTTGGCAGTACTGAACGGTATTTAAGGCGTGTGCCAAATATTTATACACAGACGATTGTGCTGACCACATAACTGCACATTCTTTGGCTAAAAAGTACAAAGTTGTATGCATGATTCAGGACAAGTTTCATATCTTTGGTGTGCTGCAGGCATACATCACCAAAAGCCAGACACCAGGTCGAAACTTCAAGGACTCCCGAAAGCTCCTGTTCCGGCCCGAATTCCGGGAGGGCGTACTCATAAAGTCGGACTAGGAGTACAATGATGACGTCACAGAGCTGCGACTCATGAAGGGTAGAGGTGCGTGGTCCCGTGCCAAGTTTGACCTTAGTACCATCCACCTCCCAGCCATGTACACCCACGCACCAAAGTTTCTGTACCCTCCTCGGTGGAAGGAAGTGGAAGTCAGGGTTAGAAAGAGGGCAAGCGAACGGACAACCGTAAGTGGTAGTTTTGTACTGAGGTGCTTAGCTGAGGTGAGAAGCTTAATGAAACTAGATTCGAAACATTTCCACGCTACTCACTTGCAAAACATTATGCATTCGTATATAATGTAATATAGACTGTGTTATCATGGAGTCCTGTGAAACTGATCCAGACACGACCCATCTGTTTCGGATCTTCATCACGCAAATAAACCACCGGTCATAATCACTTCAGTAATAATTTCTGTCAGTTATTCCTGGCTTGCCTTTAACTATAATATACGGTGGAATGACTGTGGAGTTAATGCTGATTCCCACGGTAGGTGTGTGGATGGTTATAAATATTAAAATCATTTTAAGTGGACGAGTATACCAAATTGTGACGGGCAGCGGAGAGCATTCCCCAGTAAATAAATATAACCAGATGGAATTAGAAGCAAACAACACATACTATTTTGAGACAACGAAGATACAGCTGTGCTATCCTGCTCCGCCTCGTTATCCAGGCCTTAACTGTTGCTTTACCTCATACGTGCATTATTTTCCTTCAGTTTCTGCCTCTTCTATTACTCTTACTTCCCGGTATCCTTTTACTGCGAGTCGTCATATTCCTTAGGGACTTTCTAGTTGTGAGATCCTATAACCCCTACTGTGTTACATTATGCGTCACATCATCACTCCCATACAAACAACGTTAGCACAAGACAGGTGAATCTGCTACTGCCATTATTGGCACTGCCACTCCTAACCCCCCTTCCTCCAGTGACTCTAAATTCCCTCACAATACCACTACTGCTACTCCTACTACTAATCAACTATAAATCTGTATTATAATTCAAATGATTGTCCTTATGTATGTGTATCTGCTAACCTCATTTTCTCTGTCCCACCTTCGACAACTCGTCACTTACCCCCACCGTTACACCAGTTGCACCCCCCTCTCTCCCAGCCACCATCGACCCTACTCCTCCCACACTCCGACGCCACTCTACCCCTTACCTCATCCCTGGGCCACCAGGCCTGTTGTCCACCCTTTTACCGGTGAATATACGTGGTATGCATTAGTAATAATAACAACAGCAACAACAACATAGATGTGCAGTGTTCCTAACATTACATATAAAAACTGCAGACCCAAATCGTGCTTATATTACGGAGCACTGATGTATTAACCACAGAACCAACCACAGACCGTTCTTATCATTACGGCACCACTTGACCTTCCCTTTAGCACTTCACCATGGTAATACAACCCATTGTAGTCCTTTGTGGGATCACTACAGCTGCCTGGGAAAAATAACATAGTGCATGACATGCCTACAACCTACCAAAATACACATGTGACGTTTCACTGACATCCATCAAATAGCCTACGAGTAGTTAGTGGACAAATAAACAAAAGACTGAACATAAACAGAGGCCGAATGTCTCGCATCGGTATATGATGAACTGACAAAAATGTTACCATCCTGCTTTGCAGGTGTCATTATAGTTATAGCAATAATAATAACAATAACAATAATAATAATCATCATCATCATCATCCAGTCCAGCATTGCCCCATGAGAAGCGTAGGAGCCCAGGGCTAGGCAAGTGTACCATTCCCGTTATATGTATGTATTATGCCCGTTATGTGTATGCATATATGCCCCCCGCCACTGTGTGCCCCCGCAAGAACTGCGGACGTCATCAGCGTTCCCAGGGCTTGACCAACCAACTCGAAACATATGTACAATCAGTTGAGGGATAACTTCTATACTGGCAGCATCTTGTCTCCGTGCTCCACAATTAAAGGCTGTTAATAGCTACTCCAGGACTTTCCTTCCACCATCAAGAGGGTGTAACAAACACAAGTTGGTCCTGACCTTTGAGATGACAGTGACCAGCCTCACTCATCCCTAGTGGCATTACATGAGCAATAAACCCCACGCACCCTATGGATATAAACTTGCACAAGGTCGATCCGGCTGGGGCACCTTAGTTACTCACTAAACAACCAGGAGCCATACTTTGGTTATATGGTTACAACCAAGCGTAGTAAATGATTTCCTGGTGTACAGGAAGCCATTTGGCTTGTCACTCAGTGTAGAGTCACCCATAGACAGGAGGAGGAAAGAATAAAGGAAAGAAAGACAAAAGAGGAAGGAAGGTAGGAAAGAAAGGCAGAAGAGGATGGAAGGAAAGAAAGTCAGAGGAAAGGAAAGGGCAGTCACCCGAGAGCAGTACTGCATCGAGTGAGTGGATGGTTACCGCCGTCACCAACCAGAATAATAATACTACTAATAAAAAATAATAATAATAATAGATAATAATAATAATAATCACATGTTATTTGGCACGATACAGAGGAGGACAGACACTGAAGCAGCATGTGTCAACGCAATGCAGTATCTGTTTGCCATGACAGAAGGTTGGATTGCTGTCAAACAATAATTTAGTCAGTATTACTATAACCCTACCATTACAGGATATTATGGCACTGTTTGGTTTCATATGTCAAAGCTGTGTTCACTTGTTTTATCAGAGAGATGATGTTTGTCCTCCTCCTCTGTATCGTGCCTATTAACATGTGATTACTTCTACTACTATTGCTGCTACAACTATTATTATTATTACTCTTATTATTATTATTTTTATTATTATTGCTATAACTATGATGACACCTGCAAAGCAGGATGGTAACAGTTTTGTCAGATCGTCATAAACCGATGCGAGACATTCGGCATGTTTATGTTTGTTTGTCTGTCCACTAACTCCTCCTAGGCTATTTGATGGATGTCAGTGAAACGTCACGGATGTATGTTTACTGAGTTGTAGGCATGTCATGTACTATGTTATTTTTCCCAAACAGCTGTAGGGATCCCACAAAGGACTACAATGGGTTGTATTACCATGGTGAAGTGCTAAAGTGAAGGTCCAGTGGTATTTATAAGAACGGTCTGTGGTCGGTTCTGTGGTTAATATATCAGTGCTCCGTAATATAGGCACGTTTGGGTCTGCAGTTTCTGTATGTAATGTTAGGAACGG
>JAGKTI010020538.1:0-16267 GCA_018397915.1 Birgus latro | reverse complement strand
CATATAACTCTCTCGTCCGTCTCTCAGTTTACTTAACAAAATTTGTTAAATGAACGTAACATTTGGTCAGCTCAAGGTGGTCATTAAAACTGAAATTTGTTAAAAGAGAGTTTGGTATATTGAGGGTTTACTGTATATGAACAATGCTATGGCTCCACATCCTTTCCATGGCGGTAGCTCGATCGGTAGAGAGTTGGCTTGCGGTCCCGTGGGACCCAGGTTCGAATGCTCGCTGGTGCAGCACGGGAACAATTTAAGGATTTGAATTTCATTAAATCAGGCTTTACTGATCTACCAGAAGACCCGCCGACATGTCGTAAAAATGACCCCGCTAATACCAATACACCAGTCCTGTATGAGACAGCCCTAGCATGTATTCCATATGGATGGTGGGTGTTAAGCGCCGAAGTGGTGACATGTAGATTGTAGGAGGATGACTGGGCCTTGACAGCAGGCTGTGAAGCCTATGCCCAGAGTCGGACACATAAAAAAAAAAAAAAAAAAAAAAACATAACATAAAAAAAAATTCTTTGTGACTAGCACTATATTCTAAGTGTTAATTAATCTTTTTGTCTATCTTTCTATCTATAGCCAGAAGCTTTAATCAGCATAAGGGGTGGCCACAAACAAATTCCCTCCATATTACCCCGTCCCCTGTCATTTCACTGCCCTCCCCCCAACTAACACCCCCCTCTCATGATCATATACCTCCACTCCATCCTTCCTTCCCATCCTTAGTCTCCCCCACTCTCTCCCCACTTCCACCTCACTCACACAGCTACACTCTACAGTTCAGTCTCTCACTCTCCAGCCTCCCCACATGGCCAAACTACCTAAATGTATTTCTCCGTGGCAGAAAAAGACAATTTTATGGCTTCACATCCTGTCCATGTTACTTCTTTATAGTGCACCATATTCTTGTATTAAACTATTGATTTAGCTCAGAATTCAAGAAGGAATGGCAATATTAGGCCGAGTTAGAGTTAAGAGGGCATAGTTACCTGGAGCTGTGTGTCTGAAGAGGTTCCTCTTCGGTGTTGCATTATGGCTGCTTTCTGTTTGTTTCTTGACAACACTGTTTCTTGTAGCTTTTACTACTAAGTGTCGAGGTGAGCTAACAGGGCTCTTGTCATCATCATCTAGCCTCACATAACACTCCCTTAGAGTCTTCATTTGTTCTCCATATCTGTAGCTTCCACTGATTTCACTGTTCACATCCCCATCTGTGTTTGCCATATTACACGAGGCAACAGAATCGACTAGTCCTAATCCCACTTTCTCAGCTTCAGAATGGTTTTCTTCCTGTGAACCCCTCTTAACACCCAATTTCCTCCTTTGTTTTTTACCTAAAGCTTCTGAGTTTTTGCCCAAAGAACCGTGCCTACTTTTCTTTGTGCCTGGCGGTTCCCACAAGACATCATCATCATCATCGTCGTCGTCCATTTCACTCTCTCCTTGATTATCAGGAAGAATACGTGTTTTCCTCTTTAATGGTGTCTCCCCAGATGAACTGGTACTGGAAGTCTGCTTTCTTCTAGCATTATGACATGTGGAGCCTGAGGATAACAAACTCGGGGTACACGATGGAGTTTCCTTATGTACAGCATCTCTCACACAGTCCTGCAGCACAACTGATAAACGTGGCAAACGTAAACCCTTCTTGGCATCATTCTTGTTTTTAGGTGTCATGTTTTCCTTCTCTGTTGATCTCGGTGATAGACAGGAGTCAACTGGCACCAACAAGTCATCCGGATGTGATAGGTCTAATGGAGTCTTACCCACTTCCTTGTCATCAACAGCCTGAGGGATTTCATGACATGAGAAAATGTTCCGTTCTATTTGTGGTGCCTTTTCTCTCAATTCTGCACCATCACGCTGTTGGCAGCTGACCTGTGCTGTAATGTGTGAAACTGGCTGTGTTATATCCATGCTTAAGTCATTTATACATGTTAGATCATGCTCTGTAACATAAAAATCCAAGCCTTTCGGAGGAAGTTTGGGGTGTTTGACCGGTGTGACAACAGCAGAGTCACTTGCATTGATATCAGGTGAGTTCAGTGGCAAAGAACTATCCTCATCACACTCACTTGTTACATCTCTGATTGGCTCTGGACTTGGCTGTGCTTTCCCAGTGTGACTATCGGGCAAACTCTCACTCTGTCTGCCAACACTTTCTAGGTTTGCTTTCAGAGATCGCCCCTTGGATTTTGTCCTAGAATGCCGACCTCTCTTGGCCTCCAAGTCTTCCAGTCTGGCCAGCATGGTAGCTGGTGAGGCCAGATAACTTGCATCTAATGTTTTTGATGGACTCTTGGCTTTGTTAGTTTCAGAGAGAGATTTCTTGCCTGCTCTCCTCTTTCTTAGCTTATCAGGTGTGGTGTTTGTGTCTGTCCTCTCCTCTTCACTCTCACTCGATGATTCTGATACACGTCCTGTGTTGAGGTCCCATTCATCACTCCTCTTGCTTGATTTATTGAGTGTGGTCAGAACTTGGCTCCTAGGACTGCCTCTGCCTCTGCCTGCCCTTCTTCCTCTGCCTCGACCCTGACCAAGGTACCACCAGCTGGGGCCTTCCAAAGGGTCTTCATCTTCCAAACCGACCTGGTTGGGTTAAGTTAATATGAGTGACGGAGATGTACTCAAAAATTCCCATAAACTACAATACACACAATCAATCATATATCAGGCATCTATCTATCTGTCTATCAATAGTCAGACACCTTATTCCCGAAAGGGGTGGCCATAAACAAGTTGCCTTCATGTAACCCTGTCCCCTGCCATTTCACTGCCCTTCCCTCAACTTATGCCCCCCTCTGTCAAATACCTCTCAACCCCATCCCTCCATCTCATCCTCAGTCCCTCTCTCATTCTCCCCCCTCCACCTCATTAACATACACACTCCATGTTAGTCTCTCACTCTCCATCCTCCCCACATGGCTGAAGCACCTCAATATATTTCTCCAAATGCTTTCTCAAATATAAGAAATTAAGGTTAGCTGAGTTAAAGTTAACCCATTCTGCACTAACGACGTAGATATACTTCCCCATCTAAAATGCCAGAGACGTAGATCTACCTTCTACATCACTTAGAAATCATTACAAGCAACTGAAGTAAAATGGAAGGTAATAATGTATCTCGCTAACTTCGGACATTTTTCCGCTACGCTTACAACACTATTTAGGAGTGCTGGAGGCAAGTGACAGTCTTCACAGGCTGACAGCCACTCTGCTCTCTCAGTAACATCGAAGATTTCAGAGGCAGAGTGGCACACACCCGACTCGATTCAACCAACTTTCTGCCTTTGGTGATTACTTTTACTAGTGCCAGGGATCTTAAATTGAAGCAGTAAGCATATTTAGCCAGGAAAAAGAAAAAAAAAAAAATCCAAAATTGGCCGGAGCAGCGGTGTATCATTTTTTTCTTTTTTCTTGCCCAGCACGTTGCAGATTAAGCAGGGATTCAGGAAGTAAATCGAATTGAAAACTTGGCTTAAAGATCTTGTCATGGCCACCCAAAATGATGGCGGCAGCAGAACATACACAAAACCAACCATAGAAAAACCATCCATCAAACTTACAGAAACTACAATAATTAGGTGGATGTGTAGTGCGTCATTGAATGCGAGGCCTGGGGGGGGCTAAGTTTATGACTGAAGAGTTGAGAAGAAGGATGTGACTGGAGTGTATTGATGTGAAGATGAGGAGAAAATTTAGATGGTTTGGACATGTGGGGAGGATGGAGGACAATAAAAGGGCACAGAAGGTGAAATGTGTAAACATCGGGGGTAAGGTTGCAAGAGGCAGACTGAATAACACCTGGGACGAGGTCATAGTGTATGACCTCAAGGATAAGGGACAGAATAGGGACCCTGTCAGATATCAAGCAGCATGGAGAGCTGCCATTAGGCAACCATGGCTGTTCCATCCAAACATTTCTGGCAAGAGTGGCAAACTTCACCAACTCCTGTGTAGTATTTTCCCCTAGTACCATTACACCAGTCCTAAATGAAACAGCCCTAGCATGGATTCAATGGACAGTGAGTATTAGTGCCAATGTGGTGGTACTCAGTGGTAAAAAGATGGCCAGGAATGAATGGATAGATGGACTGGTGGTGGATAGATGGACTAGTGAATGGATAGATGGACTAGTGAATGGATAGATGGATTAGTGAATGGATAGATGGACTGGCAGTGGATAGATGGACTGGTAGATGGATAAATGGACTGGTAAGGATGGATGGATAGATGGACTGGTGCATGGACAGATGGACTGATGGATTGACAGATGGTCTGGTGGATTGACAAGGATGGATGGATGGACTGGTGCACTTACAAGGATGGATGGATGGACTGGTGGATTGACAAGGATGGTTGGGTGGATGGACAGATGGACTGGTGGATTAACAAAGATGGATGGATGGATGGACTGGTGCATGGACAGATGGACTGGTGGATAGACAGATGGACCGGTGGATTGACAAAGATGGATGGATAGATGGACTGGGATGAGTGGATAGAAGGAATGGTTGTGGATGGAGAGATCCAGTACAATCCCAGTTAACTGAGATCTATCTATGTATTGCCAGATGCCTCAATCCCATAAGGGATGGCTACAAACAAATCACCTCCATGTCACCCTGTCCCCCGCCATTTCATTGCCCTGCTCCCAGCTCACACCCTCCTCTCTCATATACCTCTCCACTCCATACCTCCATATCAGCCTTGGCCTACCCCCCCCCTCTCTCCCTCTCCACCTCAATTACATACAGTACTCTCTCCTCGTCAGTCTCTCACTCCCAACATGGCCAAACTTCCTCAATGTGTTTCTCCTAATGCTTCCTATCACATCCACATCCACACCACAATGCTCCTTCACTTCCTCATTTGTCAATCTGTCTCTCCATGTGACTCCACATGCTCCTCTCAAATTACTCATTTCCACTGCTCTCACTCTTGACTTCTGTCCCTTCAACAAGGTCCAAGCTTCACTCCATACATTAGAGTTGGTATCAAAATACTGTCATGTAGTAGATTTTCACTTCCATGCTCACCGAGATGCTTGGGGAATTTACCTTCCAGATTACCGATTTTTCCCGGTTATCTGATATTATATACTCGTACATAGAGTACATCATAGCAGTATTTACATTACCACTCATATCCTGGGCGACACTAACACTTTTCCACTGAAATAACCTAAAACACATCCCCACTGACCTAACACACTTAGTTGCAGTGTCTTGCAGTTGTGAAAAGTGCACACGATGTTTATTTTGTTAAATATTATTCATTACAGTATTTTAGTCATCAAACAGAATAATAAACTAAAGTAATAAATCTTGAGCATATATTAGTGAACAGGTGATTTAGAAAGAAATGTTCAACAAGACAGTTATCATGACTCCCTTGCTCATACTTGTGTATACGTGCCGTGGCCTACTCATTTATTCCTCACTTGACCGCCGTCACCATCCCACACTTGCCACTCAGCTGTTTTGCTGATAATACAATAAATACGAAGGAATTGCATGTAGAGTAATTTTGACACACAGCCTAAAATAAATGCTTCATTTCTATCAGCCAGAGTTTTTAGTCTCTGCCAATGCAAATGTGTAAAGTTGACATCATCTTAGAACACATTTGATGACAATGTCAATGCAAATGCATTCTAATATGACATCATCATAAAACATTTGATGACAATGCAAATGTGTTCTAAGATGACATCATCTTAGAACACATTTGATGACTGCAAAGGGGTTCTTAGATGACAATCTTAAAACACATTTGATATCAATGCAGATGTGATTTAAGATGACATCACGTTAGAATGCATTTCATGACAAGGCAAATGCATTCTAAGATGATAATTTTGGAGCACATTTGATGCCAATGCCAATGCAAATGCATTCTAAGATGATATAATTTTAAAATGCATTTGATCTATCTATTTATCTATTGTCAGATGCCTCAATCCCGTAAGGGGTGGCCACAAACAAATAGCCTCCATGTCGCTCTGTCCCCCGCCATTTCACTGCCCTGCTCCAAGCTCACACCCCCCTCTCTCATATACCTCTCCACTCCAACCCTCCATGTCATCCATGGCCTCCCCCTCCCTCCCTCCCCCTCCACCTCACTTACATACATCTCCTTGTCAGCCTCTCACTCTCTATCCTCTCCACATGCCCAAACCAACTTAATGTGTTTCTCCTAACACTTCCTGTCATGCCCACATCCACACCACAATGCTCCTTCACTTCCTCATTTGTTAGTCTGTCTCACCATGTGACTCCACATGGTCCTCTCAAGTAACTCAGTTCCACTGCTCTCACTCTTGACTTCTGTCTCTCCAACAGGGTCCAATCTTCACTTCCATATGTTAAAGTTGGTATCACAATACTGTCATGTAGCAACTTTTTCACTTCCATGCTCACTTCCCTGTTTCTTATCACTGCCTTCAGTGAACCAGCAACCTTCCTTCCCTGCTGCACCCTTTCAAGCACTTCACCCTCCAGACTTCCATCCTTACTCATCACACTATCCAAGTACTTAAATGCACTCACATTCTCCATATCCTCCCCATCCAATCTCACCGTACATTCACTGATTTCATCTCTCTCAAAGACCATCACTTCACTCTTCCCTACATCCACCTTTAGATTCCTTTTCTTACACACTCTCCCAAACTCATCTACCAAGCCCTGTAACTCCCCTACATCTTCACTTAACAACACAGTATCATCTTCAAACAACAGTACAGGGAGTTCCCAAACACTGCCCTCCCTCACTAGGGGTGCCCCAACATCCACTGCCCTACCTTGTATCTCTTTCATAACGCCATCCATATACAGATTGAACAACCATGGAGACATGACACATCCTTGTTTCAATAAAATTCAAATGGAAAAATTCACTCAGTTCGCCATCCACACATACTGCAGCCTTAGCACCCTCATACATACTCTTCACAGCCTTCAACAACTTCCCATCTACTCCATATATTCTTAATACTTTCCACAATCCTTGTCTATCCACCCTGTCATATGCTTTCTCCAAATCCATGAAGACTGCATACAACTTCTTTCCCTTCTCTAGAAACTTTTTCACTAGAAATCTAAGAATGAATAACCTGATCTACACAACCTCTTCCCTTCCTAAAACCTCCCTGTTCTTCTCCAGCTAATTCCTCTGTCACTTCCCTAACTCTGTCAATAAGTATCCTACCATATACTTCTATTACATTAACCCACCGAGTCCCATCGACGTACGATGCACGTCGCTACTTTCTTCCACGGACAGACCCAACGACATGCATCATACGTCATGCAATTGCAAGGCCCATTGTGTGCACATTTTTCAACATTCGTGGGTGATTTTTGGTAGGCATATGTGGGAGACCTTCCTCTACCTGCTGTCAAGTGGGGATACTGCCTGGCCCCTCCTAACCCCCTCTTCCCCCCCTCCCTCCCACACTGGGCAATTCACCTGTTAGCAGTAACCTAGCCAGTAAAGGTATGTTGTCCCACGGTCTCTCTAATGACGAAATTCATGGTGAAAGTGATTCCTGAGGTGGAGGACAAAGAAACAAAGAAGCTAGAGGTAGAAACAAACAGAAGTGATGAGGTCGTAAAGGAAGGTGCCATATACTGGGGTTTTAGTAAGTGAACAATGCTTATAAACACCTATATTATTGTGTGAAAACCATTATAGACTTTTACTACACATAAATTCGTACCAAATAAATGAAATAAATACGTAATTTAAAGTGGTTTGAATTAGTCAACCCTTCCATAGTTCGTTTTCTTAGCCAGGTACCCTGAAAAAGAAAGAAAACGTAAGGTTGAGTGACACCTGTATCAACATTTTTTACCTCAGAATCGCGATTTCACTATGAAATTTCGATGTTTCTCACCAAAAGCGAAGGTTTCAGCCAAAAAACAAAAAGTCGAAAATCGGTTGGGATCTGGGGGTAGGCTGGGTAAAAAACCTGTCGGGACTCGGTGGATTAAGAAGGCAAATGCCCCTATGATTAACACACACTTCTTTTTCCCCTTTTCCTGTGTACAGGGGAGTAATTATACCTGACTTGCAAACCTCCGGGACTCTACCTTCCTCCCAGGCCAATCTGCACACCTTCCACATCTATTCTATTACTATCTCTCCCCGATACTTCAACATTTCACCACACACTTCATCAATTCCTGAGGCTTTCCCCATTTTAACTTTCTTCAATGCTTCCACAACTTCCAGCCTACTGATTTCTTCCTCTCTTTCCACACCCCTCCTTCTCCCAGCCATTCCCCAGCCACTTATACTTGCATTACTTTCATTCTTTATGTTCAACAATTCATTAAAGTATTCTCTCCATCTGTTCACTTTTTCTCCCTTCTCCACTAATAATCTACCATTTTAATCTTTCACTCCCCAACTAACTTCTTTGGCACCCTGTATAACTCTCTTTACCTCTTTCCAGAAAATTTTCTTATATTCCTTCCACTTTGCACTCAAATTCCTTCCTAACTCCTCATCCACTCTCTTCTTACTAATCTTTTCACCTCTCTCTTCCTCTCTCCATATAACTCTCTCTTCCGTCTCTCAACTTCTTCAATGCCCCTGTTTCTCTTCCAATCACTATAAAAATGCATTTAATGCCAATGCAAATGTGTTCTAAGTTGACATCTTAGAACACATCTGATTACAGTGCAAATGTGTTCTAAGATGACATACTCTTAGAACGCATATGCATTGGCTGAAAAGATAGACTTTAGCTAATAGAAATGAACCATTTGTTTTATTTGATGAAATTACTGTACTTGCAGTCCCTACATATTTACTGTTTTATTTGCAAAACAGCTGAGTGGCAAGGGAGGGGGTGGAGTGCCAGCGGTCAGTGAGAGCACATACACAACTAAGCAATGGAGTCGAGAACTTGTCATAACACTACTGCAGAACACTTCTTTCCAAATCATCAGTTCACCAATAAATGCTCATGATTTATTTCTACTGTTTATTTTTCTGTGTTTTTATGAATAAAACGAATAATATATAAAAGAATGGACTTGCCAAAGTACTGTAAGATGCTGGAAACTTGTGGGTAGTTAGAGTCAGTTGAGTAGGTAGAAAACTGCACTGGTACCAAACATTTTTGGCCAATGAAGAATACTGTATACCTTTTTTCAATGGAATTATTCATCTTGCTTTTCACACACACACACACACACATAACTTACATCCCTGGGATTTCGTATCATAACTCATGGAATTTCTTATGTTAAATTCTGTTATCAGAGTCTAACAATGTTCACCATTGTCAAGACTGTTGCATTTGTCCAGCTTTCATTTCAAAGTAATCAAAATGTGTTAAGATTTGTTTGTAATTTTAGGCTTCAGGGTACAAATCACTAATTAGGACAAGACAACACAGGATAACACAACAACGAGAGTGCTTGTGTACTTACCGACAATGGAAAGCAGACTGGTGATATGTGCAAGAATGGTGGATGACTAAACTAGAGGGGTAGAAGGGGAGGAAGAAGACTGGAAAGGGGATTAACTAGGAAATGACCTTGCCCAGAAATGCCTTCACTTCACATTCTCCAACTTCACCCAGTCTCACGTGGCTAACCCATGCTAGGGAGGCCAGTGAAAGGGGCACACACTTACATTATTTGTATACAGTAATCACTCTACTATCTGGACGACCAATATCTGGTTACCTCACTGTCCAGACATTGTTGGCTGGGACGTCAAAAAAAAAAAAAAAAAAAAAAAAAAAAAAAAAAAAAAAAAATCCTGTCAGTTTGAATTTCCCGTGTGCGCCGACCAGCTGTGTTTTCGCGCCGCCCGCCTCCTCTTGTTCTATCCCACTTCCCACCCAGTCGCCAGACCGTGCACACGCTCTCGCCATGGCTGCTCACGTGCACGCTTTTGTGGTGATTCCCTACCTCCAGCAGGGCTTGCTGCTCCTCTCCACTCTCTTCATCGTGTGCATGATGATGGCCACGCTGCCTGAGAAGAGAAAGAGAGTGGTGTTGACTCTCGAGAAGAAACAGGAGATACTGGAGAAGGTGGACTCGGGATGGCCGATGTCACGTATCCTACGTGAATTCAACCTCCCTCGCTCAACTTTGTTTGATATCAAGAGGTCCCAAGACAAAATCCACCAGTACACGGCTGACTTCGCTTCGAAAACCAGACGGAACATGGAGAGAAAGGTGATGTTTACTCCTGAGTACAGTGGGGCCCCTTGGATAGCGACCTTATTAGTCCACCAAAATGGCCGCTATCCTTGAAATTGCTACCCGAGGGGCAAACTTCTTACCTAAAAAAATTAATACAGTCCTGGACTCCTTCAGCTATACCCCTAATTTCCTCCATTACCCATCAGTATCACGTCATATTTCTTCAGTACAGTACTGTAATAAGATAAACGTATACTACATACAGTATTCAAAAAGTTATCTTTTTCTTTTCCTCCACACAGTATTGTTTCTTTGGCTTGCCACGCATGTACTGTCTGGCCTTTTCGGTCACTTTTACATTACCAGCACTTCCTGTTTTTTCCCTTGGCCACCACCACCACTTGGGCCAGCCCCCGAAGTTGAAGCCATGATATTAGAACACTCAGTAGCCAGACAATAAATGGAAGGTCACAAAAAACTTTAACAATGGCGAGACTGTGACAAGTCGAATGAATGCACGGCGCGTGATTAAACAAACAATCTTCTTCTTCTTCTTCTTGGGGTAACTGCGGGGAGGTTCACCTTCCACCCGTCAGTATCACCTAGATACCGGCATTCCCCCAAGAGAAAAGTAAAGGTAAAAGAAAAATTTAAAACTGTAAAATTTGGTAGGGGAGAGATAGTTGGAGATTAGTTATAAGAAAAGCTTAAGATACGTACTTTCACTCCACATGGGTCAATGAACTGAATGACGATAGACTCGCACTCACTATCAGTGTTACCAGCTCGCTACATGTTAAATGCCTAGTGGATTTTTGCTAACCGTGCAGCATTAATCGCTATGAGATAGTTTAATTCCTGTCGCTATCTATGGATTCGCTACCCAAAAAAACACTATCTGAGGGGCTCCACTGTATGCAGAAATCGACCGTTCCACACTCATCTGGTATCGACAACAACGTGGTGCTGGTGTGTTGGTACGTGGTATGGAGCTGAAACCTGCTGCCGAGAAGTTCACAAGGTTACACAACACCCCAGACTTCAAGGCATCCGAAGGTTGGCTCCTCGCGTTCAAGTTACAGCACGGACTTACCAACCGTAAGGCCCATGGTGAAGCTTTAGTCACCAACGAGGAGGGAATAGAAGAGTTTCGGCAGAAGGCGAAGGGCTTGATCGACAGGGATGGCCTCACTCTCGGTCAAGTTTACAATGCTGACGAAACTGGACTATTCTATCCCTCAGTGCCCACGAACACTCTTGCTAAGGAGACGAAGAAGCGTATACCTGGCCGCAAGCTCTCCAAGCAACAGGTGTCTGCTTTGCGCTGTGCCAATGCTAACAGCATGCACCACCTCAAGCCCGTTATTGTTGGCTGTGCAAAGCAGCCTCGGTGCCATCGCGGGTTAATGGATGTCCTTCCTGTCGTGTGGTATCATTCTCTGAAGGCTTGGTTCATAACCAAGATCTTCAGAGACTGGTTTCACCAACACTTCGTCAAGGAGGTCATCCATTATCAGACGGAGACATTGAAAATCCCATGTAACCAGGTAAAGGCCCTCCTGATTCTGAACAATGCACCTGCGATTCCATCCAACAAGGAGTTGGTGGCTGAGAATGGCTGTATTAGGTGCTTGTTTCTGCCACCTAATTCAACTGCTCTCATCCAACCAACAGACCAGGGAGTGATTATGGCAATGAAGAAGCTGTACCGACGGAGGTTTTTGGACGAGGTATTGGTTGTCTTCGAGGACAAGGACGAACGCAGGGAAGGACGAGACACGCGAAGCCAGCGGACTGTGGAAAACCTTTGCCGCTACAACATCAAGTCTGCCATCTACAGTGCATGGAAAGAAGTCTCCGTCAAGACTCTGGAAAGTAGTTGGTCTCGTCTGCTTCATGGAACTGACGTGATGCACGACTTCCTAGGTTTCAAGGTGGATCACTTCCACACACGGCTTCGAGTGGGTGGAGACGATGTGGATGTGGACGAAGTGCGTGAGTGGTTGGATGACGACGAGGGCGATCCTGGGTATCAGATCATGTCTGATATTGAGATCGCATCTTCTGTTGCCAGTCCTAGTTCCCAGCAAGAAGATTCCGACGAGGACAGCAACGATGATGCGGAATCCTCTCAGCAAGTCACTACTCCAGCCATCCCTAAGCTGAGCGCACTCCGGGAACATGTGGAGGTCGTCCTGGGCTACCTAGAACTGCGACAGGGAGATGGGGACCTTGGGACTTGTGGAGGAAGTGAGAGCTTTCAGGCAGCACATCATTCGTTTCGTTTCGTTTCGTTTTTGAAGGCTGCAACATGCTTGCATGCATCGGCCTTTTTGGATTGAAGCGTGTAGCATTTTATGACTGGATGCCCTTCCTGATGTCTACCAATGACCCTTGGGTGGATTCGATCCTCCGACCCTACGGCCAGAGCGGAGCGCTCTAACCCACTGAGCCACGGCTGCTACATTAATCGTCAGAATTGTCGTTGCTTGCGTCAATGAACCACTGACAGTTTTTTCAGGACAGTCAGCCCCACCGTGCTCAGCCCTCGCTCCACACCAATGCCTCACCAAGACAGGCCTTTAACCTCCGAGCCACTGCCCAGCACATCAGCCACAGCGGAGTCACCACTGGATGTGAGTTTGTGCCTATTCTCAGAGTCCTCTGCAGTGGGTAGCCCATCACTACGTCCCTCCAACGAGCCCCTAGGCCACCTCCAGCAGCTCCTTTCAGACTCTGACAGTGATTAAGCATCAAGGACTCGCCACTAGACCACACGGGAATTAACAGTGATGTGATGTGATTTTACAGTGATGTGAAGAACAGTAATGTGAAGGAAAACGTTGTGAAAAGTGCTGGTGAAGTGCAGCGCAAGTGCCAAGGATTTAGTGAATTGCATCGGTGAATTCCTGCAGGTGCCTCAGGTGCACCTTAATACTATCAGAGTCTGGGAGGACGGAGCGGGTGATTCCTCGAGACGGCCACAGCCTTGTTGTAAGTACCCAAACTTCAGCAAAAAAACCTTGTTTTGTTCTTCCCATATCATTAATTTCATGCACAGACTGAGTGAAGAAAGGCGATTTCCATAATGATTTTCCATTTCTAACCTTTTTCCAGCATGCTGTAAAGTGGTAAAAAATTTCCCTAAATCTAAATCATAATTTCCTGTTGTCAATTTATGTGTATTTTTTCATGCATTGTGATCAATAGTATTTAAGAGCACAAGCTGTGAAAGAGGTGATTTTCAGTGATTTCCATGTCCGATACTTTCAGCATGCTGTAGAATGGTGAACACCTTTGCCATACTCAACTTTTAATTATCATTTTTCTGGTAACAATTTATTTATTTGATGCTTTGTATCCCATATTTTAGTGCATAAGATGTGAGAAAGGGTGATTTTCATAGTGACTGTCATCTCCGATACTTACACTATGCTGCCAAGTGGTGAACACCTATGCCTTACTCACCTCAAAATCATCATTTTTTGGTTAAAATTCAATTATTTCATGCATTGTGTTCATTATTTATGTGAAAGGGGACTTAAATAAGTGTTATGCATCCTGGTAGGGAGGTAGGTAGGTGGTTTTCTGATTTAGGTTAGGTTAGGGTCAGGAATGACCGGTGCGGGAGCTTCAGGGCCAGTATCCGGACAAGACCACTTTCCGTATGTACCTTTGGCTCTATTACGTCGGATAGTGGGAAGATTACTGTACTTGCCAGTCTGTGAATTTTCCCATTTAATTTTGTTTGCCTAGTAACCAGATAACTGGGACTGCAGGCAGTCCCCAACTTATGAAAATAATTGGTTCTTAACGGTCTTTCGTGTCATTTTTTCGTAAGTCCATCTCTCACTCTTATACTCTCTCTCTCTCTCTCTTGTGGAGTAGTGCTTTGACCTGTGACCCGACAACATCTATCCCCGAGGTCTAAATTGCCCACCTGCGCGGCCAGACTCAACGGTCATCTGCTACTCAAAGGGAAGTCCATAATATATTTTCTTAACCTGTCACATCCCGGCTGATTTTCTGCCACTGACCCCGCCCCAGTCCCGACCAATTTTGTAAAAAAATTTTTGGGGCTCAAACCTCCGCTTTTGGTGAGAAACATCAAAAATTCATAGAGAAATCGCCCTCCTGAGCTTATAAATGTTGCTACAGGTGAGTCACCCTTACCTTTCACGCTCTATGAGGGGTACCTAGCTTCAAAGAAAACAAACTATGAGGGGGATAATGAATTCAAGCCACTTTAAATTACGTATTTATTTATTCATTTGGTACGAATTTACATGCTGTACAAGAGTAAATTGGTTTTCACACAATAATATAGGCGATATAAGTGTTGTTTACTCACCAAACACATCAACATATGGCACCTTCCTTTATGACATTACCACCTCATCACTTCTGTTTGTCTCTTCTAGACTCTAGCTTGACTGTTCCTTTGTCCTCCACCTCAGGAATCACCTTCACCGTGAATTTCGTCATTGGAGAGACCGTGACGCGACATGTCTTTACTGGCCAGGTCACTGCTAACAGGTGAATTGCCGAGAAAATGGCAGGTGGGGGGGGGGGGGGGGTCAGGTGGGGCCAGGCAGTATCCCCGCCTGACAGCGGGTAGAGGAAGGTCTCCCACATATGCCTACCAAAAATTACCTGTGAAACTTGAAAAATTAGGAAATGACGGACCTTGCAACTGCATCACGTATGGGTACATAGTCGGGTGTCACCGTGACAAAACGTTGTGACATACCCATACGTCATCAGGATGCCTCAGGTTAAGTAACTCCTTTAACTCTAACCCCATCTCGCCTGATTATTTACTAAATTGTGTCCTCTCCTCTGGCTTAGTAAATAACTTCAACATGTTCCCCCAAACGAGTCCCTTGCCCCTCATGTGGAAAAACACTCTACAGTGACTGGTTCCCGAAATTCGGAAGCCCTGATGCAAAATGTTTCACGTGTCTGACCAATGAGAATATTCAATATCTAGAAACCACCATTAAAAGTCATCAATATGCACCTGAGGATCTGAAACAGGAAAATGCAGACCTCAAGGAGAGGTAGGCTGAGGTGGTTTGGACATGTGGAGAGGATGGGGGATGATAATTGGGTACAGAGGGTGAGAAGTGTTAATATTGGGGAAGGGGTTGGGAGGGGTAGACCGAGAAAGACATGGGACGAGGTCATTAAATGTGACTTAAGGGTTAAGGGACTGAATAGGGAGGCTGCCAGAGATCGAGCAGCGTGGAGAGCTGCCATTAGGTGACCAAGGCCGACACATGCAAGCATGTTGGAGCCTTCAAAAACGAAACGAAACGAAAGCCCCCTGAATACAACTCCAGCCGACCAGGCATTTCAAGCAGTAAGCAATAAACGAAAATGTAAATAAATGCCTGAGAAAACACCCGGAATTCCTACATCCAACAGGTTTTCTGTTCTTGGTGATGAAGGAGAAAATAGCAGTTAAACAAGTCGTCCATAAGAATGTTAAACAAACAGGCCAGGATATAAACAATGCAAGTAAACTTACCACGAGACCATATTCAGTTCAAGGGAGAGCACCACACTGGTGGTCAGTGTCTCTATATCAAGAGGTCAGGGCACAGCCTTTGCGACAAATAATAAAGGTAAGAAAAGATCAGTAAAGGATGTACCTAGCAGCAAGATTGACATGATCACAAAAGACATTACAAGTACATCAGTCAGTCAAGATGCATGTCTTGTAGTAAATGTAGGAAAAACGATGCATACAATAGAGGTAGAGTTGTCACCAAAGACATCATGCAGAAATATGAAGCTCATCCAAAAGTAATGAAAAATAAGTCAAATAAATGCACGGTGAATGGTGCATTACCAAGGCTACATTCCAACTCCTACTGCTGACACAGAGTAGTGGAAATTAATGGAGCCCTTAAGGAAATGTGTATCAGAGAAAACATAGATTTCAATGATATCTGGGACAAATTTGTTGGAAAGCTTAGCCTCTTTAGACAAGATGGTGTACACTTAACCCCTAAACCGTGGGTCGTCACTTTCGTGACGGTCGGGTGGAATGGATCATACCGCGGGGCGTCACTTCTGTGACT
>JAGKTI010020537.1:0-16267 GCA_018397915.1 Birgus latro | reverse complement strand
TACAGTGGATCCCCAGTAAACGAAAACCCGATAAACAAAAATTCGATGTTACGAAAGCGATGAATGTAGGACAAATCCACTATACGAAAGGTATCTGTCTCGATGATAAGAAAAGCGACGCGAAAGGAAATACAAAATACTTTATTCAAAATGGGCGCGCTGCACAGCGCCGCGCTTGCTTGCAGCGAGGCTGTCAGAACAATAACAAGACAATTCACCATCAGGAGTTTTCGGCATCAGGACGATTCCCCGTCATTTATTTACATATCAGTTAATTTTGCAAGTACTGTATATTAATTTTCGTGTTATATGAGTTATGAAGCTGATGGTGGTTTATTCCTTTTGTAATAAATATAAAATATGGCATCAAATAGTTGGTATTAACGAGAAAAAATATAAATAAATTGAAACGTGAATCAGGTGACGTATGCCCAGCATGCCATTGTCATGGCAACTCACCTGTTACAAGTGACCTGGCTAGTAAAGACATTTCATGCCACGGTATGAAATTCAAGGCCAGAGTGATTCGCCAATCGATGACAGTGTGGAGGACAAAGTTTACGTAGCATTAGAGGAAGAAACAGTCAGAAATGACGATCATGTAATGTTGCCAAAAAAGGTGCGGTATGTAATAGTAGTAGTAGTTGTTCTCTAGGCAGTGTATGGTATGTAGGAGGACGGCTGGGCCTTGATAGCAGGCTGTAAAGCCTATGCCCAGAGTCAGACACATAAAAAAAAAAAAAAAAAAAAAAGTCTGGCCGAACAGCCCCGAGTCCCTAAGGAAGGCCATGGGCGAGACCGGGCTTTCCCACAGAGCTCTCAAGGAGTGTATGTTATGTTGTTGGTGTAGGTGATTGTGTGCAATGCAGTCTTCCATGATGTGCTTAATAGTATGGGGTGCTGTGTTACATCCTGGACAGGCGTCAGCAACGGAGTCATCTAGCTTCTTCTGATAACTCAAGAGGGCTGGGTGATTCCCACATCTCAGCCTGCCCAGGTGGACCCTGTCCTCACGGGGTAGATAACGTTCAGAAGGATGGATATTAGGAGGCCATGCATGCAGCTGTGTGTTGTCTTTGAATGACTGAATGGAACGGCGAGTGATTTGAGTATGAATATGCTTCTGGACGCTGGTCTGAGGCGGGCAGGGGGGAAAAGATGATAGTATTTGTGTATGATATCGTGTGCTGGGTGTTGTTTTAATGTTCCTTGGTGTGTGTGGATGTGCTGCCATGTAGTGTAGTGGATGTTGTGGGTTTGTGGAGGCTGCAGTGAGAATTTGGGTACCTCTCATGTCTAGATGATCCTTGACTTTGAGGACTTTAGTTTCTTGGTGTAGGTGGTCTGTAGGTGTAGTAGCTGTGCAGCCTGTGATTATTTTTAAGGCCTTGTTTTGTATTGTCTGAAGAGTGTTGTAGTGTGTTTTAGTGAGGTTAGGAACCCAAGCAGGGCTTGCATAATTCATCACTGAACATATATATTGTTTGTATACTGTGGTGGTGGTTTCTTTGTTGTGTCCAAATGTTGTATGGGCAAGTGACTTCAATGCATTGAGTCTAGATGTTAATTTATTTTTGATGTTTGTGATGCGTTGTTTAAATAACATTCATGTACTGTATGTTACACCAAGAATTTTGTGTGTGTGTGTGTGTGTGTGTGTGTGTGTGTGGTAGGGGAGTGTTGTCTATGATGAGGTGTGGAATGTGAGTGTGTTCTGCTGTCCAGTTTTGGGGTCACTGTAGATTTGGCTGGGGCTATTTTGAGTCTGTTTATGGTGAACCATTCGTGTAGTGTGTTGAGGTAAGGTTGGAGAATTTGTGTGGCTGTGTTTGCATTTTGGTTTGTGCATGTAAGTGCTATGTCGTCTGCATAGGAAGCTATGTGTATTTGTTGAGTGTGGGGTGTGGGTTTGTCATGCATATATAGGTTGAAGAGTGTAGGAGACAAGACGTCCTTTGGGGACACCATTTTTGAAGTTTCTGATGTTCGAGGATTGACCAGCAAATATTACATGTGCATATCTCCCTGCTAAGTAGTTTGCCAGCCATCTTTTTGTGTTATTGTGCATGTTTGTGTTGAATATTTGGTTTGTGAGGTTGTGGCGTGGGATGGAATCAAAAGCGGTATGTTGACGTGTTTGGTGAGTGAAACAACGCTTATATCACCTATATTACTGTGTGAAAACCAATACTCTTGTACCACATATAAATTCATACCAAATAAATAAATAAATAACTATTATAAGTGGCTTGGAATTGTTACCCTTCCATAGATCACATTTTCTCAGGAGCCAAGGCCCATAGGAAACATGGCTATGTGAGGGTATTCTTACCTATAGCAGCATTTTAAAGGTCAGGTGAGGAATTTCTCTATGAATTTTCGATGTTTCTCCCAAGAAGCGGAGGTTTAAGCCAAAATAAATGAAAAGAAATATTTAAAATCTGCCGGGTTTGTAGGAGGTAATTGGTTAAGAATCTGCCGGGATGGGGCTGGTTAACATAAGGCTACATATGAGACATTCGCATTTATATAAATGCCTAATAACCTCAAGTGAACGATTGACATACTCTGAAATTATACGAATTACAGTATCTTCATATTACGTCTACATTCTCAGCAAATCAATCAATCTCAACCTACTGCTTCCAAAAATTACAATAAAACTTACTGAAGACAATTCTACAGCAGATTATAATTCAAAGTCAACTGCAGTGAGGCAGAACAAGTTAATTGACTACAAATGCAATTATAAACTAGTATCCAAACCTATACTATTCAGTGAACATAGACCTTGATAGTTCCCCACGAAATTGTTATTATGGTATTAATCAATTAATATTAAGTACAGTAAATCCTTCACAAGTCGAACTATATGGGGGCTCTACCCTGGTTCGAATTACTGAATTTTCCGTCTTACCGAATTTTCACCCCCCATGATTGCCAAGACAATACCTATTACTTGTCCTTTCAACACTAAATTAAAGGAGCATGTAGCCTATAAATAAATAAGTTATGACAATAAACAATTTAGTGCATTTAATATACCTTTAACCCCTTCAGTGCCAGGTGTATTTTCATTTTGTTCTTGCTGCCACCAGACGATTTTATTCAGTGTAGGGAGGATCTGTGGAAGTGCACGGGGTTGGTACAGCCTTCATTAACCCCTTCAGTATGTGAATCTAGTCCTGAGTGCCATAAAATCAGCTGGAGGAAGTGTAAATTAAAGTAGTAATAGACGTCGCGGTACTGAAGTGGTTGATTGTTAGAAAATCATTCAGAGGCAGTATACAGACCCATCGGCAGCGTGTGTTGGAGATGGATTTTCACCCCCCACATTGCAAAAACAATACTTATTACTTGTCTTTTCAACACTATAGTAAAGGAGCATATACAGTGTATAAATGAATAAAGAAAGACGACAAAGAAACAGTTCAGTGCACCCAATTAACCTTTCGTTAAGAGGCAGTACAGATTCGTCGGCAGTTTGTTTTGGAGACGGAGGTGGCTGAGTTCACAATTTAATGTAACATTCTAAACAGTACCCAGTATTTATTTCACTGAACATTAAGAACTAAACTTAAATGTAATCACTGTAATAGACTGCAGTGTAACACTTGCAGTAATAATAGTACAGTAAACCTTTCATAAGTCGAACTTTTAGAAGACGGAATCTTCGGTTAGCTGAACTCATGCCGAGACCATGTATGAAAGTAGGCCGAAATGCGGATATAGGGGAACAAATGCCGCCAGGCGGACACGTGGCGCCAGTCTGCTGCTTGCTTTTGGAGACGGTGGCTGTGGCATTCTTACTG
This sequence comes from Birgus latro, assembly GCA_018397915.1. Lineage (NCBI taxonomy): Eukaryota > Metazoa > Arthropoda > Malacostraca > Decapoda > Coenobitidae > Birgus > Birgus latro. Next base: position 12,455 of record JAGKTI010020537.1, on the reverse strand, counting down.
TCATCTAGTGCTGAGCAGTGCTCTCCTTTTCCTTCTGCCTTGCTATGGAAGGTTCAAAGCTTAAAAGAAGTGATACTGGCACCTCTAGTCGTAAAGGAATGAAGCTAAAAAAAAAAAAAATGCGCGCGTGTGACTTAGTGTTCAGTGATCATGATTAAAGTTCAGTACAGTAAACCCTTCATAAGCCGAACACATCAGGAAAGCACCAAAAAAAGAGGACTTGATGTACCATCAGTACTAGATCTTATATTTACTAGGCATGAAAACGATATTGACAGTTTAATGTATTACCCTCCATTCGGCAAAAGCGGCCATGCAGTACTAAATTGCAACTTCAGGATTGCATATGGCATAGTTAACAGCAATGAATGTTACAGAAAGAACCTAAACTATAAAAAGGGAATCTACCACGACCCAAAGAAGTCCTTCATAGAAATAGATTGGGAATAGGAGCTTAGAGGACAAGATTTAAATGTTATATATAAAAAATTCTGTGAACTTTATGAAATAGGAGTCCAAAAGTACATCCCACAGCACAAAGAAGCAGAAAAGAAAATAAAGAATTAGTTTAATACAGAATGTAAAAAATCAAAAGAAAAAAGAGACTTGTGGAATAGATACAGAAGACACAACAGTGAGAGGGCATATAACAATTATAAACGGGCAAGAAACTATTATACAAGAACAAGGAGAGAAGCCCAAAGACAGTTTGAGGAAATCATCGTAAATAAAAGTATTGATCAACCAAAGCTATTCTACAGCTACATCCAAAGCAAAACCTAAGTAAAAGATAAAATACAATCCATTACAGATGAGGGGATCATCTATACACAAGAGAAAGATATTTGTAAAGCACTAAATAAGAATTTCCAATCAGTTTTTACAGAAGAAAATAATTTTGAGGGGGATGATATAGAACATGCATGCCCACACATATTACCAGATATACAAATATCGGAAAAAGAAATACAGGAGGAGTTAAGTAAATCAGACAAAGGAAAAGCAAATGGTCTGGATGAAATTTCATGTTGGACATGAATGTGCAAAGGAGTTAAGTAAATTGTCTTTAATATCCAAGGAATCCTTGGGACAAGGTAAACTACCTGATATTTGGAAGAAAGCAAACATGTTCCCTTATTCAAGAAAGGGAATAGACAAAATTCCCTTAACTACCGACCAGTATCACTAACCAGTGTTGTAAGCAAGGTACTAGAAAAACTGATAAATTTGGATAAATCATCTAGAAGAACACAATATGATAACAGAAAGACAGTTTGGTTTCAGTAAGGGAAAATCATGTGTTACTAATCTGTTGAGCTACTATGATAGAGTTAACAGAAACATTACAGAAAAGAGAAGTGTGGGTGGACAGTATCTATTTAGATTTCAAGAAAGCAGGATAGTGGTAGGTGGTGGCGACCATCATCCACTCACTTGATGTAGTGCTGCCTACTTCTTCCTTAGCCTTTATCATTCTTTTTCTGTGCCTGCCCTCCTTTCTTCCTATTTCTCCTATATTTCCTGTCACTTCTTACTGCTTTTCTTTCCTTTACAGGTGGCATTACATTGAGTGACAAGCCAAATGGTTTCCTGTAATCCAAGAAACCATTTACAACGCTGGGTGGTAACCATATAACCAAACCATACGTGCTTCCTACGTGTCAACAAGTGGGTTGGTGGAGGGTTAGTACCCCTCCCCGTAAAATAAATAACTCAAAGTCAAATGGCCACCCCTTACGGGATTATGGTGTCTGGCAATAGATAGATAGACAGATTTGACAGAGTACCGAACCAAAGACTTCTATGGAAACTGTACCATCAAGGAGGAATCCGAGACAAACTATATTGTTGGATGCAAGATTTTCTCAAAAAAGGGAAATGAGAACAGTACTAAGGGGAAATTACTCAACATGGAGGGAAGTGACTAGTAGAGTTCCACAGGGCTCAGTGCTGGCACCAATTATGTTTGTAGTGTATATAAATGACATAGATAGGAACATTGGATATGAAAGCTATCTAAATATGTTTGCTGATGATGCAGAAATACAAAGGAGAATTACTAATGCAGACTTTTGTAAAGAGCTACAAGAAGAATTAAATAAACTTCATGAATGGAGCAGTACATGGCAAATGGAATTCAGTGTGGACATGTGGTATGTAATCAAGTTTGGTAAAAGTGGAGAAAGACCTGATTGGGATTATAAGTTAGGAAGTAAAACCCTACACACATTAGAAAGAATGAATGACCTAGGAGTGATTATCAATAACAGATTATCTCCAGCTGATCACATCAGTGAGAAGGTACAGAAAATTTTTTTTTTTTTTAAAGCAAGGAAGAAGGAACCAAAGGCCACAGGCCTCCATACTGTTCCTTCGAAGAATAAACAAAAACAATACAAAAGAGAGCCAAATTCAAGATCCGTTCAGTTCGAGATGCCTGGACACACTGCGTTTGAAAGACTGGAGATCATAGGAAGTAAGAAATACACACAGAGGAAGACAGTTCCAGAGTTGACCAGTTGCATAAATGAAGGACTGGGAGTAACAGTTAACTCTTGCATTAGAGAGTGAGAGTTTGTTGCTAGATGGGTACTACGTGCCCATCGTAGAGGTGGAGGGATGCAGGCAGACAGTTCAGAGGAACAGTGACCATTAAAGTAGCGATAGAAGAGAGATAAAGATGCAACAGTGCAGCGAAGAGACAAAGGTTGAAGGGAATCAGTAAGAGGAGAGTTAATGAGACGAAAAGCCTTTGACTCCACCCTATTGAGAAGAGCTGCATGTGGGGAGCCTCCCCACACATGAGAGTTGTACTCCATACATGGGTGAATAAAACCCGTGTACAAGGTCAACAACTGTGCGGGGGTAAAGAAAGTTCGGAATCGGCTTAGCACACGTAATCTCTTGGTAGCAGATTTCACAAGAGATGTAATATGTTCTTTCCAAGACAAATCCCAGGAGAATGAAACCCCAAGCATGTTCAGTGATGATGTAGGACATAACTGTTCATTATTAAACATTAGTGGGTAATCCTGAGGAAGATTTTGTCGGGTTGATAAGTGTAAGAACTGAGTTTTTGATGCATTAAAAATAACAAGATTATTTTTACCCCAATCAGAGATACGAGCCAAGTCAGACATTAGGTGTGCCATAGCCTCATCCCTTTTTTGTTGAAGTAACTGCTGAGATGGACGTTGCAGAAACTGAATGGCAAGGTGAAGGGTGGAATCATCAGCATATGAGTGGATAGGGTTAGATGTACAGCTTAGAAGGTCATTGATGAATAAAAGGAAGAGAGTTGGTGATAGGACAGAGCCCTGAGGAACACCACTGTTGATAGGTCTAGGAGAAGAACGATGGCTGTCTACAACAGCTGCTATAGAACGACCAGAAAGGAAGCTGGAGATAAAGGCACAGATAGAAGGATAGAAACCGTAGGAGGGCAGTTTGGAAATTAAAGATTTATGCCAGACTCGATCAAAAGCCTTTTAGATGTCAAGTGCAATGGCTAAGCTTTCGCCAAAGTCCCGAAAGGAGGATGACCAAGAGTCTGAAAGGTAGGTGAGAAGATCGCCAGTGGAGCGTCCCTGACGGAACCCGTACTGACGATCAGAAAGAAGGTTGTGACAGGAAAGATGCTTTAAAATTTTTCTGTTAAGAATTGACTCGAAAACTTTTGAGACACAGGATGTTAAAGCAATTGGATGATAATTAGAGGGTTGGGAATGGTCACCCTTCTTTGGGACTGGCTGAATGAGAGCAAACTTCCAGTAAGAAGGAAAGGTACAAGTTGATAGAAAAAGGCGAAATAGTTTACCTAGGCAGGGTGTAAGCACAGAAGCACAGTTTTTGAGGACAACAGGAGGGACTCCATCAGGCCAATATGCCTTGTTAGTATTGAGGCCAGTGATGGCAGAAAATACATCAGCTGAAGAAATTTTAATGTCAGTCAAGAGGAAGTCGGAGGGGGGACGTGATGGAGGAATAGCACCGGAATCGTCTAAGGTGGAATTTTAGGAGAAAGTCTGAGCGAAGAGATCTGCTTTATCAGTAGAAGAAATAGCTACAGAGCCATCAGAATAGAAAAGAGGAGGGAAGGATGATGAGGTAAAGTTGTTAGAAAGGTTTTTGGCAAGGTGCCAGAAGGAGCGAGAAGAATTCGAGTTGGAGAGTTGAGAACATGTAGCACGGATGAAATTATTCTTAGCAGAGCAAAGAACAGACTTAGCACGATTCCGGGCAGAAATATACAAAAGATGTGATTCAGGGGTGGGTTGGCTCCGGTACCTCTTATAGGCCCTCTCCTTGTTGCGGACAGCATTAGAACAAGCGTGATTAAACCAAGGCTTTCTTGCATTAGTCAGAGGATATGAGAAAGGAATGTATGCTTCCATGCCCGAGAGAATAACCTCCGTAATGCGCAGGGCACATTCAGATGGCTCCCGGCCACGGAAGCAATAATCATTCCAAGGAAAATCAAAGAAGTACTGCCTGAGGGCCTCCTAATCTGCAGCTCCAAAGTGCCACAGGCGGCGTTTCTTTGGAGGGTCCACAGGCCGTACTGGAGCGATAGGACAGGTTAAGGTAATAAGGTTATGATCGGAGGAGCCCAACGGAGAGAAAAAATTAACAGTGTAAGCAGAAGGATTAGTTGTTAGGAAAAGGTCAAGTATGTTGGAACTCTCTCCAAGGCGGTCAGGGATATGGGTAGGGTGCTGTACAAGCTACTCTAGGTCATTAAGGATAGAAAAGATGTAGGCTTGTTCACCAGGTGGATCAGTGAAAGGAGAGGAGAGCCAAAGGTGGTGGTGAACATTGAAATCTCCTAGAATGGAGATTTCAGAGAAAGGAGAAATGGATAGAATGTGTTCCATCGTAGAAGTAAGATTGTCAAAGAATTTTTGATAGTCAGTAGAATTAGAAGATAAGTAAACAGCATAGATATATTTAGTCAGAGAATGACAGGAAAGCCAAAGCCAGAGAGTAGAGAATTCAGAAGAATCAAGTTCAGGAACACGAGAGCAAGATAGATCGTTGCGTACATATGCGCAACAGCCACCTTTGGCTTTGATATGAGAATAGAGAAAGTAGGAGGATACAGAAAAGGGTTTGATGTCAGTTGCCCCAGACAGCTGAGTCTCAGAGAGAAAGAGAAGGTGAGGTTTAGAAGAGAAGAGGTGGTGTTCAGCAGAGCGAAAGTTAGAGGAAAGGCCGCGAATGTTACAGAAATGAAGGAGTGAGTCAGACAGTGGTTCCAGGCAGCTCTTTGAGTCGTCGCCGGGAGAGGGGCGGATGTATAGACTGCTTGCAAATATGAGAATAACATTCACATACATAAATGAAGACATGCTAAGAAAGATGATAACATCATTCATCAGACCAACCCTGGAGTATGTGTCAGTGGTCTGGAGTCCTCATCTCAAAAACCACATAGATAAGATTGAAAAAGTTCAATGGGCCACTACAAGATGGGTACCAAGCTTAAGGGATCTAAGCTACGAAGAAAGACTAGAAAAACTTAATCAACCTACACTACAGGAGAGTAGGAAAAGAGGAGACATGATTATGCTATATAAATGCATATCAGGGAAGAAGAAAATAGACATGAATGATTACATAACGTATGGGGATGCATCGGCAAGAGGACACCGGAAAAAACTGCATAAAAAGAGAGGCAATAAAGACATAAAGAAATTTAGTTTCCCAAATAGGGCAGTTGATCAGTGGAATGCACTACCGAATGAAATAGTGTGTTCCAAAACAATTCAAAAATTTAAGGATATATACGATAAAAATGGTTTAAGACACGGGATAGTATGGGCTTGACTCATTTCTGTAAAGATACAATTAGGTAAGAACAATTAGATAAGAACACACACACACACACACACACACACACACACACACACACACACACAAGTGGGATATCTTTCTATACTTCTATAATATAGTTGTGGAGAACTGTGTGCCAAAAGTTAGTTGGAAAGAGAACTGGAGAAGTGAGTGGTTCAACAAAAGATGTATGATAGCAGAAAAAGAACAAATGGAGAAAGAGAGGTATTGTTAGAACAGTGGAAGAATATAAAAGAACTAGAAATGAATATACAAGAATATGCAGAGAGGAAGAAAGAAATTTTTTTAAAAGTATAGTTGACAAATGTAAGGAAAAATTTAGGTTGTTTTACATGTTTGTCAGTGGCAGATTGAAACAAAAGGAAGGAATCAGTACGCTGAAGTAGATGGAAATGTCTATAAAGATGCAGTTATGCAAGCTGAAATAATGAACAAATGCTTCCAATCAGTCTTCACTAGAGAAAGTGATTTTGTGGAGGAGCAGGGGGTGATTAGAAATGTAGTGTTAAAAGATGTAAAAGTTAAAGTGCAAGAAGTATACATATTAATGGAAACTCAGGATGTGAGGAAGGCCCCAGGACCAGATGGGATCTCTAATCGGATACTAAAGGAGTGCAGAGAACAACTGGCAGATAAGATTCGCGGTTTAATTGTGTGTTCTCTGGAAGAAGGGAAAGTGCCTCAGGAATGGAAGAGAGCCAGTGTGGTACCAATTTATAAGGGAGGGAACAAGGAAGAATCCTGAGTTATAGACCAGTGTCCCTGATGAGCATGGTTGCAAAACTGTGCGAAAGAATCCTCAAAGACAGATCGATAAAATATCTGGAAGAGAAGGACATTTTGGCAGAAAGTCAGTTTGGATTCAGAAGGGGAAAGTCATATGTTTCCAACTTGTTGAGCTTCTACCCAAGGATGATAGATGTGCTATAGGAGAGAGATAGTTGGGTGGATTGTGTGTACAGTATTTAGATTTGGAGAAAGCCTTTGACAAGTTACCCCACAAGCAACTTATAATGGAAATTGGAACATATTGGAGGACTGAAAGGAACCCTGACTTCTTGAGAGACAGACAAATGAGGACAGTAATAAAAGCCAGGATGTCTGGATGGAGGGAAATAACAAACGGAGTTCCACAGTGCTTATTGATAGAGCCTGTAATGTTCTTGATTTACGTAAATGGTATGCAGGTCTGTTTGCTGACAATGCAAAGATCATGAGGATAGTAGAAGTTGAAGGAGACTGTAAAATGCAGCAGGAGGACCTGGATCATTCATGATTGGAGCTGGGTGTAGGAAATGAAATTCAACACAAAAAAATGTATAATATTGGAAATGTGTAAAAGTACCATGAGACCATCACTGAATTAATTGATGGGTAATGAACCAGTTACAAAAACATGAGAAGAGAAGGACATGGGAGTGCTGGTCCAAGATAATTTGTCACCCAAAAAACACATTAACAAGAGAGACATATAATCTCTTGACTAACATGAGAGTTGCATTTCACTACACAGGTGAGGAGATGTTGAAAAATTTGATAGTGGCCATGATCTGCCCCAAATTGGAATATGCGGCAGTAATGTGGTCCTCACATAAAAATTAAAATATAAACAAAATTGAGAGACTACAAAGAACAGCAACCAAGATAGTCCCTAGCCCAGCAGATCTGTGTATTTCAGTGAAGTATAATTTATTAATATATAGTTTTTTAAGTACCAGCATTTTTTCACGTTACCTAAACAAAATTAGGTTTACAAGTAATGATCAGATTTAGCAATAAATTTCTGAAGAGCAGCAATAATTGAATTCTGTATATGATTTTATTGTATATTTTTTACTGAAGAGTAATAGAAAAAATTAAAAGACACTGAATTTCTGTTCACAGCTCTTATGTCATAGAAAGTAAGCCTGTCATATCATTGATGGGTTATTACCAGTGTGTGTGTGTGTGTACCATCTGACTTGCAAGTTTGTACTTGTCCTCCACAGCTCCATGACATAATGCTGCTGTCTAGGTACTTGTTTTGAGTTTCTTTCTAGCCACAGTGATATTAATATTATGTCCTAAATATTCTGTATGTTTTAGTTCAACCATTGTACCATTTACAACAGTCAGTTGAATGTGGGATGCGACTGTATCTTTGAAAAATAATTGCAGCCTTAGTTCATGCCTAAAATGGTGAAGAAATAAGTGCTAGCATCTAGGGTCATTGGGTAAAACAAACATCTGTATATTTTTCATTTCACAGCTGATTCCGATTATCGGATAATTTTTCCCCTCCGATACCGATACCGATATTAGTCGGCTTTTGCTTGCCGATTTACAGTACCAGTGTTTGCCTTGCCACAAAGGTGTGGGAAGGAACTCCATCTTGTGCAGCATTTGTGGTAAGTGGATGCGTAAGAGATGTAGTGGTATTAGAGGTTGACTGCGAGATAATGCTGATTTTGTATTTGCTGTGTGTTGGGGAAAGCATATAGATTTTGTTAAGTGTGAAAGGACTGATCTTGCTGTGAGTCTCTTGAGTGTGTGGAAGAATTTTTTTATTTGAGGGACATGTTATTTGCTGGAGTTGGAACTAGAACTAGCTCTGTGGCTAGGGTAAGGACTGATTGTAGGAAGCTGAGGGAGCTGTTGCCTCTCCTGACATGAAGAGGGCTCTTCCTCCATGCTGAGTGATCTTTGTATGTGACATATGTTAGGAGTGTTATGCTGTATGGTAGTGAGACTTGGGGAGTAAAGGAAGAGGATATTCATAGGCTCAGACATGCAGAAATGACAGTGATTAGATGGATGTGAAGTGCATCCTTGAATGCAAGATTGGAGGGGGCTAGGTTTGCGATTGAAGAGTTGAGCGGAAAGATAGGACTGGAGTGTATTGCTGTTGTGATGAGAAGCGGCATTTTAAGATGGTGTAGTCATGTGTAGAAGTAGGAGGATGACAGTTGGGTGCAGAAAGTGAAAAGTGTGAACGTTGTGGGTAGAGTTGCAACAAGCAGACAGAAAAGACCTGGGACAAGGTCATAGAGTGTGACCTAAGGGATGAAGGACTGAATAGGAGCCTGCCTGAGATCAAGTAGTGTAGAGAGGTGCCATTAGGTGACCAAGTCCTACGCATGCAAGCATGTTGGGGCCTTCATAAATGAGACAATACGATACAGTTGACCATGAAAACTAAACACCAAGCATGGCTTAATGTTGAACATGACCTTTAGATATGTCTGTCTAATACTGCTCCTCGAATTATGAAACTTGTTTGCACAAAACAGGCACAGCTTCACTCTCTATCTATCTATCTATTGCCAGACGCTTGTTGACACATAAGGAGCACGTATGGTTAGGTTATATGGTTACCACCCAGCATTGTAAATGGTTTCTTGGCTTACAGGAAACCATTTGGCTTGTCACTCAACGTAAAGCCACCTGTAAAGGGTAGAAAAGCAATAAGAAGTGACAAGAAGGATGGGAGAAATAGGAACAGAAGAGAGCAGGCACAGGAAAAGAATGATAAAGGCTAAGGAAGAAGTAGGCAGCACTACATCAGATGAGCGGATGATGGTTGTCACTGAAGTTTAATACTGATTGTCATATTAAAAACATGGTGTTAATGCTTATTTTTAGAGATGAAGTAAATACGATTTCATTAGTCTTACAACAGCCAGAATAGTACCATTCTACACTGATGTAGTGCTAATGTTAATTTTCTTCGTAAAGTAACTATAGTTTCACTGGTGTGTAGTATCATTGCACATTGAGTATGATGTTAATGCTTAACTGCATAATAAAGCCCTTACAATTTCAATCATTTGATGAAATCCATTGTAGTACCATTGTATATTTAATTAGTCTTAATATATTATCATTTATATGCAGAGTCAGATGAATGGGGATATAGGTCGATGGTCTGATAATTCAGGGGGCACTTGATGGAGAAAAGGTTGAGATCCCCTGTTCTAGAGAAACCATATGACAGACTGGACAGACAAGGAATGTGGAAGATTTACAAGATATGTGGAGTAGATGGGAGGTTGTTGAATGCTGTGAAGGGTATTTATGAGGATACTAGGACTGTAATGCATATGGATAGTAAACTGAGTTCTTTTATTTGAATGTTAGATTGAAATGGATGTGTAATTTCTCCCTGGTTGTTCAGTTCATGTGTGGATGGAGTTATAAAAGAGGTAAAAGTTAGGGCAATGGTTGTTGGAGTGTCTCTAATTAGAGATGGTAGGATTTGGTAACTTCTACTGTTGTTTACTGATGATGCTAAACTGTTCAGTGATGAATTGGAGCTGCAGTGAGTTTAGGAGTGTATGTAGGAAACGGAATCTAAAAATGAATGTAGATAAGAGTAAGTTTGTGGTTTTTGAGAGAAATGACATCACTGAATGCACAATGAGGATGAGTGATGAGGAGATGGAGAATGAGTGCAATCAAGTTCTAAAGTAGTGTGATGAGTAAGGATGAAAATTTAGAGGATGAGCCTCTTGAAAGGGTACAGCAGGGAAGAAAAGTTGCTGGTTTACTAAAACCAGTAATAAGGAATAGGGAGGTGAGCATGGAAATAAAAAAATCTGCATGGCAGTACTGTGATCCCCACACATCAATAATGAGAGTAGTGGAAATGAGTTACATAAGAGGCACATGTGGAGTTACCTGGAGAAGAAGAGACATATGAGGAAGTAGAGGAGCATAGTGTTATTGTGTGGTTGTGATTTAAATTGTTAAGAGAAATACTCTTAGATGTTTTGACCATGTGGAGAGGATGGAGAATGAGTGACTGACAAGGAGAGTATACGTGAGTTGCAGGGGTAGAAGGGGAGAGGGAGAGCGAGAATGAGATGGGAGAATGCAGTGAAGGGATATATGAAAGACAGTTGTGTGAGTTGGAGGGAGGACAGCCAAATGACAGAGGACAGGGGGAGATGGAGGTTATATGTTTGTGGGCACTCTGTATGGGAATAAGGTATCTGGCTATGGAAGTTATGGAGGGTTTGCAATGTGGCCCATAGGGATACAACCAAGGGGTGGTAGGGGTAGCTAAGAATAGGACCACACAACATTACACATATAATGGACCACTGCACTGCACATGCCACACTAAGACAGACACACATCAACAACTGTGAAAGGAACGTAAGGGGCAATCCCGTTGGGTCATTTGCTTACCTGCAGGCAGTGGGTCTGCTCAGCCTGACAGACTGGGATTAAGCAATAACAGCAACAGTGACAACCAAGGAGTTGTTCATATATTGTAAGAGCTGCCTAGCATGGGCCACCTGGCCTACTGCAGTCATCCTCTCTTTGTATGTTCGTATTACCACTCGGATGAGCAACTGTCCATTCTTACCTTAAATGTCAGGACTGAGTAGCCTAATTTTACTAGTATTGGATGATAGATGGAACAGAATATGTTGGTTTGGTTTATTTCTTAATTTTTTACAGTAGATAAGTACAATATGTTAAGTTTTGTTTCTTAATTTTTACAGCGCACCATGCTCTCAAGGGACTTGGACAGTGGAGGTCGTACAATACTTGAGCGATACAGCAGTGACCAGCAGATAGTGACACTACAAGAGTTCCAAGAATTCCTGGCAGAGGAACAGAAAGAAACAGAACATGAACCTGCATCTATAATAAAGGAGTTCATACAAGACCTCCAACGAGATATCAAGGAGCCTTTTTTTTTTCTGGAGGAGGTATGCAGCATACTTTGTTTTTACATTTTTTAAACACAATAGTGATTCAATGGCAGGGAGCATGCAAACTGATCTTTCAGTAAAAACAAAACAAGAGAACCAAATTCAAGATTCATTCTCATCAAGATGCAGACTTTACATTTAAAAGACTGGAGGGCTTAAGCAGAGAGAAATACAGAATGAAGCTTGTATGGGATGAGTATGTATGTATTGTAGCAGCCAGCTCTCACATGTCTGAGGTGGATGGGCAGCTATAATTTACATGTTCAAACCGTGACATACCATTGCCTCTTTGTATGAATACTGTAGTGACTTGTGATAAAAGCTGCCAAAAGTTGGTGGAAAATTCCTGGGAGCAGTGCATCTACATTGTAATACAGTATACTGAAGTTATCACTCTGATACATAGTTAAGCCTTTCATCTTGCATTGTGGTGATTACTGAAAGGCAAAAATTTTAATCTAAAATGATTGTTGAGATGTAGGGATGGAAAATGTTCTGAAACAACAGATGAAAAAGCACAGAAACAAGAGAGGATTTGGGATGTGTGAACATTCGGAATTTTGTAACCATTTCTACATTCCACCAACCACGGACATTTGAGTACAGTTTGGAATGTAGTAATGGGTGTAGAACTCTGAATATAAATCTCCCCTCATCCCAAATGCTCTCATGTTTCAGTGCTTTTTTCATCTCTTGTGTTTGCTGTTTTTTCATCCCTACATCTTAATAATTTTAGAATAGTTTTATCCACCCATCTATCCATCATCAAATCCTATGTCGCCCCATGAGGAGAGTAGGAACTCGGGACTAGGCAAGTTGGTCCTAACATTTAAGATGAGAGTGAAGGTTATATATAAAACTATTCTAAAATTATTAAGATGTAGGGATGAAAAAACAGCA
>JAGKTI010020536.1:0-11178 GCA_018397915.1 Birgus latro | reverse complement strand
CATAACAATTTGGTGACCTCTTTTCCAGGATTGCTCTGTTACATATTAATAACCTTGGCAAATACACGGTGCTTACTTTAATATGATCAGTGATAGTGATAGCCTACCCCAGTCAAAGTGAAAACTCTCAAGAAGGGCGAGCTTAAATTGCTTGCCCAGGCCTTAACTGTGACAATTCCTGCCTCCATTAATAAGACTAGCTTACTTGATTTAGTGTTGAAAATCATGTTTGCACAAAGTGAGTCCTCCATATTTAGTCCTGAGCCAGTTGATACTGCACAAGTTGACCCTGAGCCTTTATCATCAGAGACACCATGGCCCAGTGTTGTTTCTGTTCATGATTCCAGTGACCAATTACAACTTGAGATAGCCAGACTTAAGCTGGAGGAAATAGAAATACAAGCCCAGATGAGACAAAAGGAAATGGATCACGAATTTAGAGTGAAGCAAGCTGATAGTTTACCTAGAGCTAATAGTTCATCTGGCAGTAGTTCATCTTTTGATTTTGCTAAGAACTTTAAGCTGGTCCCTCCCTTTAACGAGCAAGACGTCACTAAGTACTTTCATATGTTTGAAAAGGTGGCAGGTCGTCTCTCATGGCCAAAAGACTCATGGACAGTACTGTTGCAGTGTGTTTTGAAAGGAAAGGCTCAAGAGGTTTATATTTCTTTATCAATGGAGCAAAGTGCTAACTATGATTGTCTAAAAGAGGCCATTCTAAAGGCATACGAACTCATGCCAGAGGCATATAGGCTTAAGTTTAGATCCACTTTTAAAGAGGAAGATCACACTCATTTGGAGTATGTTAGAATACTTACAGATTTATGTGACAATTGGTTACGTGCTAAGAATGTTAATTCTTTCCCAAAATTGAGGGAGTTAATGATCTTGGAGAGTTTTACTGATAAAATAGACAGGGATATTGCAACACACTTGGTGGAGAAGCAGGTAGATGCCCTAGATGAGGCTGCCTTTGTTGCTGATAATTATAGTATAATTCATAAGCATGAACGTAAGCCTCATTCATTTGCTAAGGGTAGGAGAGTGAACGAACCAGGTTTTGTGAACCCTTCTTCTGGTAAAGGCAAGTTAATATTAAGTGACACTAGTGGAAATGTTGCAACCCCAGAGCATGTTAGTTTCACGAAAGTAACTGAGGACAGTGTTGCCAGAGGGTCAAGAAAAGGTGTCAGATTTTGCCAGTATTGCCGGAAAATGGGGCACTGGGAGGATTGGTGCTGGAAGAAACGAGGGAAAAGTTCTAATGTGAAACCTATTACTTTGGTAAACTCTTGGGGAGCTTTTGACACCAACAGTGAGCAGCCTTCCACAGTTATTGTTAGCAGTAGTCAGACACCACCCCAGCAAGTGCAAATTGTTGATAAGGCCAGAGTGGAGCTGTCAGTGGCTGATAGACAGACTCCTGTAGAGCCATTGTTAGACACTAGTAAGACTGGAGGAATGCAGCCGTCAGGTTCAAGTGAGAGTGGTAATAAGACTCCATCAGAGTGTCCTCCCCCAAGTAGTACAGTAAGTGACTCCTCCCCAAATAATTTATTTGCTAACTTTATATCTAAAGGGTTAGTTTCACTTGCTGGAAAAGGTGGTAAGGAAGTCACTATACTTAGAGACACAGGAGCTTCTCAGTCACTAATGTTGAAGGGGATTGTTGATGTAGCTGACCCTAATGAATGTGTCTTGTTGCAGGGTCTAGCTGAGTTTGTATCTGTTCCCCTAGTTGAGGTGAAGCTCCAGTCAGAATTAATCAATGGTTCAGTGAGTGTGGGTGTTGTTGACCAACTTCCTGTACAAGGAGTCACTTTCCTTTTGGGCAATGATTTGGCGGGAGGACAGGTAAGTGCTGTTCCCTGTGTGTCAAAGATTCCCCTGAGTGAGGATAGGACAACAGAGTTGGATTATGTTGTATTTCCCGCGTGTGCTGTAACCAGAGCTAAGACGGCAAAGGCCAGCCGTGCTAATGCTGATAGTCATGGCACTGGCAATGCCGATGATGTTATTGGGCTTGATGATACCTTTTTCGCCCAGTTGAATGACTCTGAGATTGATGATTCTCCTCACATTGATGTAAATGCAAGATTGGCTGATGTGCAAAGGTCTGATCCAGAGATTGCCACTTTAGCTGACTCCGCAGTTAGGGAAGCTGAATGTGAGTCTGAATTGGGAGAATGTTATTATTTACTGCCAAACGACATATTAATGAGAAGGTGGAGATCTCCTACTGTTGCTCATGATAACGAGTGGGAGACGGTACACCAGGTGGTAGTTCTAAGGCCCTATAGGCAAAGAATTATGTCCATTGTTCATGACTCTTCTTTAGCAGGTCACTTGGGGGTGAGGAAGACACTCCCCCGCATCTGGCAGCATTTTTATTGGCCTGGAATCCGTCGAGATGTCGCATGGTTCTGTAGGTCATGTCACACCTGTCAGCTAGTCGGTAAGAGCAATAAGCCGATCCCTGCGGCTTCTTTGATTCCTCTACCTGTGTTTGAGGCCCCATTCACTAGAGTCCTTGTGGACATTGTTGGTCCTTTGCCTAAAACCTCTTCAGGCCACCAGTATATCCTCACAATGTTAGACATGGCCACTAGATATCCTGAAGCCATTCCCTTAAGGAATATTTCGGCTAAATTGGTTGTAAAAGAGATGCTGACCTTCTTTACCCGTTTTGGACTCCCTAAGGAAGTTCAATCAGACCAAGGCAGTAAATTCAATTCCAGACTGTTCAGACAAACCCTTAAGGAGTTAGGCATCTCCCAGATCACATCCACACCATATCATCCTCAGAGTCAGGGAGCATTAGAGAGGTATCACCAAACTTTGAAACACATGCTCAAGAAGCTTTGTGCTGATGAACAGGACTGGGACAAGTGTTTGCCCTTTTTACTGCTTGCAACTAGAGAAGCACCAAGTGAGTCTTTAGGCTACTCCCCATTTCAGTTGATTTTTGGTCATGAGGTAAGAGGCCCACTTAAACTTCTCAAAGAACAATGGGTCAAGGATGATGATCAGATTAACTTGCTAGACTGTGTGTCAAGATTTAAAGAAAGATTGTCCTATAGCATGGAAGTAGCCAGGGCACACTTAGAGTCATCTCAGGAGAAGATGAAGAGATGGTATGACCACGCTAAGAAAGTCAGGAATAGGATCTTCAACCCGGGTGACTTAGTCCTTGTGTTAATACCCATTCATGGTCAGCCTCTGCAGGCAAGTTTTGCGGGTCCTTATGTGGTTAAGATGAGGGTCGGTGAAGTGAATTATGTCATTTTAACCCCAGACCGGAGGAAGGAACGGAGACTGTGCCATATCAATATGTTGAAGGAGTACCACAGGCGAGACGTGGACCCCCCTAAGGCTGCGTGTGTGGTGGTGGCTACCGAGTTGGCGGAGGACGAGGGCTGCCCTTTGACGCTGGACCAGATGACAAGTTGGAAAGGAAACCAGGGCGCTTGGAGTACGCTGGCGGATAAACTCTCCCACTTGACTGCAGAGCAACGTGCCGAGCTGGTTGCACTTCTCAGCAACTTTCCTGATGTCTTCCGGGACACCCCAGGACGGACGGATGTGGCACAGCATGATGTGGTCGTTGGAGATGCTGGTCCTGTGATGCAGCCACCCTATCGGGCTAGTCCTTCGAAGCAGACCATCATCCAGGAGGAACTGAACTACCTGTTGCAGCAAGGGTTAGTCGAGCCTTGTCAAAGTGAGTGGTGCTCCCCGGTCATAGTGGTTCCTAAACTCGATGTGTCCCATCGTCTTTGCATTGATTAACGTAAAGTTAACTCTCTTACGACAACGGACACCTGCCCACTACCTAGAGTAGATGATTGTGTAGATGCTATTGGCACTGCTAAATACTTAACCAAGTTGGATCTGATGAAGGGATATTGGCAAGTCCCTCTCACAGAAAGGGCCCAAGAAATTTCCTGCTTTGTGGTTGGTGGCAGTACTTATAAAAGTAAAGTCATGCCCTATGGTATGAAGAATGCTCCTGCCACCTTCCAAAGGCTGATGAATGAACTCAGCCAGGGTTTGGATGGTTGTGTAACCTACATTGATGATGTTGTAATCTTTAGCAATACTTGGGAAGAACACATGAGCCAACTAGATGCCTTGTTGCAGAGACTGTCCTCTGCTAATTTAGTGCTTAATTTACCCAAATGTGAATCTGTAAAGGCTCAAGTGCAGTACCTAGGTTATGTGGTCGGTTTTGGCCAAGTTAGTCCACCTGATGTAAAGGTTCAGGCCTTAGTAAATTCTCCCCATCCCAAAAATAAGAGAGAATTGCAACGATTCTTGGGTATGGTAGGGTACTACAGACGCTTTGTCCTGAACTTCTCTGATCTTGTAGCTCCCCTTACTGATTTGTTAAGAAAAGGAGTCAAGTATGAGTGGAAGCCAGAATGTGAGGATGCCTATTCAAAAGTTAAAGCCATCCTATCGAGTCACCCAGTGCTTCAAGCTCCCAATTGTGACAGACCTTTTAAATTAGCTGTTGATGCTAGTGGTCTAGGGGCTGGTGCAGTTTTGCTTCAAGATAATGATCATGGTTTTAAGATGCCTGTGTGCTATTTCAGCAAAAAGTTCAGTAAAGCCCAAAGGAATTATTCAACTATTGAGAAAGAACTCCTTGCACTCATACTTGCCCTCCAACACTTTTCTGTATATGTTGGTCCAGGGTCAGGTGATGTTGTAGTGTATGCTGATCACCATCCTCTGAAATTTTTGTCCCGATTTAAGGACAAGAATCTTAGATTGACCCGCTGGGCCCTATTTTTGCAAGAATACTCCCTTGATGTAAGACACATACATGGGGTCGAAAATGTTCTAGCAGATTACCTGTCGAGAACTTAATTTGTACAATGTCCAGAAATTTCCCTTGGAAAATTTCTTCTCTCAGGAAGGGAGATGTTACTGGCGTAGATACCCCAGTTGTGTGATAGAAATAGGAGAGGGAGATGATACGTGTACAGATAGAACAAGCTGCTGAGAAATCAGTTAATCTTTTCGTATCGTGTTCTGACCTGGTGGGTTGGACAAAAGGGTCAAGTCCTACCCAGCTTTGTGTACTCAGCAGTCAGAATTTTACTGGAAATAGATTAGGAGATTATCACAAAGATCCTATTTCCCAGTTTAACTGCTCCTGTCTGTGAGAAAGTAGAGTAAGCTTAAGAGGGGCGGAGCGTATTCCCAGAGTAACTGCCAATCAAAATATGCTAACTCTTTCTCTGACTTTCTTGATGGCTCGTAAATGGCTATGGGTGAGCTGAGTAAGGCCCTCTTGGGTCGTACAAGGTACTACTACTGTTGAGTGCTGGAGATTATTATTCCAAACGCCTAATGGCTAAATAACCGAAAGAGGCGGAGATACGACCTTTTATAAGCTCAATCTAGCAGAGAGAGCGTCACTTTTAAGGTCATTTTCAACAGACACATTCATACGTCTTTGTACAGTCACGTACTTTGTTTCTCACATTTTATTACACTTTCCCTCATAGTTTCTCATTGCTCACTATGTGACGTTAATTTACAAAAGACACTGTTTTTGCACCATTATTAGTTTATTCACTACTCCATCTACACTTGTATAATTTATTCATTTCTCTCACCTATACCTGTGTGTGATCCACACTTGGTTTTACCCTGCCTCCAAGCCACTCGTGTTTGGTATCTGTGAGTATTGTTTGTGTACCTATGCTCCACTGAGTTGTGATCTGGTTAGGTAAGAGTACATAGTTTATATTTGTATTGCGTAGAGCTATGAGTGCATTTTCCTCTTTGTAAATCGAACCCAGTATCATTTACCGGATGTGTGTGTTATAGTGTACAGTAAAGTTAAGTTAGTCTTCTTGTGATCTTTACCTTATCCCTTTTGGTGATTAATTTAAGGGTTAAGAGTGCACCTTAATATACACGTCCGTAACAATGTCTACCAATGACCCTTGGGTGGATTCGATCCTCCGACCCTACGGCCAGACCGGAGCGCTCTAACTCACTGAGCCACGGCTGCTGCTAAAGTATGTATGTCCATGATTGAGGCGATAAAATGGTTTCAGGTACAGTGTCGATTGTCAGGGGTCTGGTGGTCCAGTGAATTAAGACATTTGAACGGGATGTGGTGAATTAGGAGATTCTGGGGTTTATTTCCTCTTCAGTTGCCACTTATGGGTTATGATTAGCTATTTTCACTTTAAACTCAGTTTAAAAAGAACAACTGAACAGCCTAGCCCCTGGCACTTACGGTTCTGATAGAGCAAAAAAGGATGAAGCAATAACCAACCTGGGGCTGATCTACGATAGCCACTGCAAAAATAGCTGCAGTGACTTTACAACTAATCATTACTCCCACCGGACATTCTTATCGGAGAGAGAGTGGCAGCCAGAATTAACCTTTCTCCACGCTGGCTAAGTGTAGGTGGGGAAGGCCTTTGCGTTATTCACCCACTATCGTGGAATACAAGACATCATACAGGTTACTACAGTTACCTCCTAAAGGTGTTGTTTTAGTTACTCATTTATCCAACAACCCGCAAAGCGTGGATGGACATTGAGCTTCATACGGCACTCTGCTCTCACCAGGAATCGAACTTTAGCACTATCGGGCCGGCAGTTTTGTAGTTAGCTATGGTAACTACTCAACCGCCGTAATTACCTCCGCCAAGGAGGTTATGTTTTAACCCTTGTCCGTTTGTTTGTTTGTTGGTTAGTTTGTTTGTGAGCAAGATTACAGAGAAACCACTGGACGGATATCCACGAAACCTGGTAGAAAAATTGGTCTTGGCCCAGATCAGACTCCATTAAATATTTGTGCGGATCCGGATAAAGAAGCGGATCCAGGATTTTTCTTTTTTTCATTTTCTTTAACATTGCGAGATAGAGAGTTTTTCGACATTTTCGTAAGTTTTTTTGTGAATATTGCATGGATCTTGATGAAAAAAAAATCAGACATATTTAAGATGTTGGTATCTACGAATGTGTACAGTCTGGCGCGGATCAATGTAAAATTCAGGATCTAGCTGATTTAAACATGCTTTTATAGGGGGGTAGTCTTTTTCAAGCTGCATGTTGGGTCTTGGCGGAGGTATGCGCTCTACTGAGTGCCATTCTAGTTATCACTGTAATTACAACTTACTGCATAACTTCACACGCTCCACTCTTAATATGACCATCCACTTTAAAGACCTAAAACAGACCTCTCTCCATCTTAAATGTTGTACTGTCACACGAGGGTCTAAAATATGGTACCGATCACGAAAAAATGTGTTCTGGAAACGACCTAAAAGTAAAGTATTGTATATTCTGCACCTGAACTAGGGAATAAGCTGCAAAAAAAAAAAAACGATAATCGCCAAGTACAATACACTGTTCCACACATGTTCATCTAGCAGTATTTATATTCCCTGTGTTGCTTCCGGAACGATATTTTTATAATCTTCCTCTCAGTTTTCCACTCTGATTTCCTTCATTTATCTGGTTTCCATTCTGTATTTTAATTCGCTCTGGTTGCCTGTCTAATATATTTCTTAATCTAACTTTTCAATTACCTCTGTTCATCTTAGCTTCATTAATTTTTCATACACACATCCTCTTCCTAATTTGTTTTCAGCATTGTTTTCCCTGCCTTTGGTTGTCTGTACTCGCCCTTTCTATTCTTTCTCATTTTTCCTCTCTTTTTCCCTACTCTCCCAGCTCCTTCCCTTCATTTCTTTTCTTTGTTCACATATTTCTTTATAGTGCACATGGTTCACCTCCTCTCCTTTCTTCTCTCTCATCTCTTTTTCATTCCTACTTTCCCACGCACCCGTCCCCTCATTTCCTTTCTTCCCTTCATTTCCTCCTCTTCTCCCTCCATACACTGCTAGTCGTCTCATTTCCTATATTTTTCCCCTTCTCATCTCTCCTGTCTTTCATTTCCTCCTTTCATCTTTCCCTCCCCTCCTCTTTATTCCTTCCTTCCTACTGCCCAATTTTTTTTCCTTTCTCCTCGCTCCTCGTCTACCTCCTTCCCTCCTCCTTCTGTGGCAGTCTCACCTTGATCGTGCCTTTACTGCCGACCACAAAAGCCTCTGAGGGAAGCCTGGATCTGATGGAGACGGCAAGAGTGGCGATTCTGCCCCCGGAATACAGCAAGGTGGCTCCAAGTGACTCGTCCACGCCCTGCAAACACCAAGACCGTTATTTCTCGTCCACATCCTGCAACACTAACTTATTCAGTGTTCGTCCACATACTGCAGCACCAGCACATTAATTACTCGTTCAGACACTGCACTACCAATACATTCATTACTAGGTCACACATTACAACACCAACACATTTATTGATATTACTAGATGGCTGTAGTAAATTCTCCCACGCACTGAAACACCAACAATCTCGTTACTCGTTCACACTCTGTATCACCAACACATTTATTAATACAGGAAGGTGGCTCTCGTTGGCCTGTTCCCAACCTTCAACAACAATTCATTCATTATCATACTAGTGGCAGGGTGGCTTCAACGGTCTCGTCCACACTCTTCATCAGTAACTATTCGTCCAAACCTGGAAGCACCAACACTTTTATTGATACAATAAGGTGGCTCCAAATAACTCGTCCACACCCTACAACACCAACACTTCAACAAGAACATTTATTCTGCATAATAGTTTCGCTAAAATATCCAAGACTAAACGCATGACAAAACTTTAGCATCGCCTCGCCATTAGAGTTACAATTAGCTCCTATGTTTTATAGTCAGTTGATCACAAACATGCCCATAACAACCATTTTCTTAAATTCCTTCAGTCCTATGACATATTTTTCATTTTCTTCTTGTTGTCAATAACCTATTTTATTTGACGGGTGAAATGAAGTTGAGCACACTGGTACATATAATTATATACAAAGCAGAATTACAAGTTCAGGAGTGTACGAAGTACATGGAAATAAATTACTGGGACACACAATGACAATGTGGGAGAGGGTCACGGAATAGAAAGTTGACGGAGCAGACAAGCATTGGGTAGGAGTAGTTTAGGTTTTTGCTTGGCAAAGGAACGATAGATTCAATTTTCGCACTGAGACAAGTGATGGAGAAATACAGGGATGGGTAGAAAGTGATCCATGTAATGTTAATAGATTTGGAGATGGCATATGATAGAGTTCCTAGTCAGGGGGTATGGAGGTGCTTGAGAGAGAAGGTCCCGGAGAAATAGGTAAGGCTTGTGCAGGATACGCGTGGGGAAGCTCGGACAAAGATGTGGTGTGGGGTGTTGCCCAGACTGAGGAATTCGAAGACAAGGTGGAAGTACAACTGAGGTCGATTTCCAGTCCTCGCATAATTGGTGTCATGAATGTGGTGATAAGGCATGTGAGAAGAAGAGTACCACAGAATACGCTGCTTGCTGAGAATGTGGTACTGCTTGCTGGAAGAAGAGCAGAGATGGAAGACATGCTGGAGAGGTAGAAAAAAAGCTTTGGAAAGTAGAGGATTTAGGATTAGTAGCGTCAAAACGGAGCTTCTGAGACATAATATAGAGAAGCAAGGGGATGAAGTAAATATACAGGATGAAATTGTGAACAGAATGGAGGGATTTCCATATCTGGGATCGTAGGCAGAGGAAGCAAATTCACATGGGTGCGGAAATGTCACAAAATACAAGCAAGATTAATGAAGTGAAGAGTATCTGGAGTCCTGTGTGACAAAAAAATAAGTATAAAGTTAAAGAGTTAAGTGTACAAAGCGATGGTAGACCAGTGATGGTGTATAATGCTGAAACATGGCCATTGAAGGACTGGGAAAAGAAGATAGGTGTAGCGGAGATGATGATGCTGAGAATGATCTATGGGATCACCAAGGAAGGTAGAATTAGCAATGACCTTGTGAGAGGAAAGATGGAGGTAGTAGCGGTATCAAAGAAAGTTCAGGAGAGGTTACAGTGGTCTGGCTTTGTTATGCGGAGATGCAGAACATTTTGGGCGGAGAGAAATGGAGAAGGTGCTGCCATGAAGGAGAATGAGGGGAAGATAAAAAATGAGATGAGAAGAACGTACTGAGAGAGACATGAGGGGAAGAAACATGGCGATAAACATGGTGATGGAATGAGCGGAATGGAATCAGCTTGGCAGGAACACCGACCCCCAGGTGAAGCAGAATAAAATGCGACTGATGATGACTAATTCAGGGCCTTCCAATGTTCAACAAAACTGTCTGGGGTTAAAATGATTAAACCTACAAATACGTCATCGCAGTGAATGGGTTAATTATACTATCGTTATCAGAAGAGCTCTGTTTTAAGAGTAAACGTTTTTCTTTATAGCCTAATCACTGTAGGTGAAGGCATTGAGCGAGGATATACTGCAGATATAATCCGGAATATGGTTTCTGCATTGTTTTCTTTGCTGAGTCAGAAACAATGTGATACCAAGGTTACAAATAAACTGAACTAGGAATCCATACAAGAACTGGGTTAAATCTGACTGAATTGAACCCGATACGGTCTACAGACCAACGGAACCAGACACAAATTAATAGCCATTCGCGCCGATCGCGTATTATATGTTTATCTTACTATCAACAGGCTGTTTTATGCAATTGAAAGAGTTTCCGACGTGGATAGAATAGATGTAACTATGACCAGTATGTTACCGGATCGAAAAAGTAAATGGGTCGCAATATACTTATGTATTAAAAGGCGCCTAATCAGACGAATTATAAAGTGAAACTTACAATATAAACTGACGGCCGTAAACAAAGAACTTAAATTACGAAGGTGAAGGCATGTCGCAAGATTGTACGTCAATTTCTGATGCACGTGACGAAGGCAGAACTTGTCTGGTCGGACTGTTCTGTGTAATGAAAGGTGTAGGCTGATCATAATCTGACTGGAACAATGAAGCTGTTTCAGCCGGACTAAGCTACACGAAAATACTTGTTTCATGTGTGATGGGACCGGGGAACAGCGAGGAGAGGCCCAGTAAATTCCTCCGCCATCGCCATTGCCGCACTGTCGCCAACCATACAGGCTGCTTAACCAAGCTGTTAATTTGCAAAAGTTTCTCAAGTGTTTAATATAGACGAGATCTGATTTTCTTCACTTTGGCATCTTTCTTATTGACGTAAAAATACTGATACATTTAAACACACACACACACACACATACACACCTACATACATACA
>JAGKTI010020535.1:0-16269 GCA_018397915.1 Birgus latro | reverse complement strand
ACACACACACACACACACACACACACACACACACACACATACATATACACACACACACACACACAATATCCATAGCTAGTACGTAAGGTTACAAAGGAGGAAGGTTGGCAGGACTAACGAGAGGGAGAAGGCAGGAAGGAAGAGAAAGAACTGAACTTACTTTTTTAACGCAAGGAGGAAGGAAGCAGAGGCCAGAAGCCCGCAATAATGTTAGCTCCAAGAAAAAATAAAAACAAAACAAGAGAGAGCCAAATTTAGAGTCCGTTCATTCCTCTATTCCTGGACACAGTGAGTATAAAGAACTGGAGGCCATGGGCATTAGGAAATACAGAGGAAGACAGTTCCAGAGTTAACCAATTGTGTACATGAAGGACTGGAAATAATGGTTAACTCATGCATTACAGAGGTGGACAGAAAAGGGATGAGAGTTTGTTGCTAGACGGGTGTTACGTGTCCGCCGAGTGGAGGAGGGATGCAAGCAGACAGTTCAGAGGAGCAGTGACCGTTTAAGTGGCGATAGAGAAGAGATAAAGATTCAACAGTGCGGCGATGAGACAGAGGTTGAAAGGAGACAGTAAGAGGAGAAGAATTAAAGAGATGAAAAGCCTTTGACTCCACCTTGTTGAGAAGAGTTGTATGTGGGGAGCCTCCCCACACATGAGAGTTGTGCTTTACACAGGGGCGAATAAAACCCCAGTTTAAAGTCAACAACTGTGCGGGGGTAAAGAAGGCATGGACTTGGAAGCAGATTTTACAAGAGAGGTAACATGATCTTTCCACGATATATCCCGAGAGAATGAACGTCAAGTATGTTCAGAGATGATGGAGGACTGAATTGGATATTGTTAAATACTGGAAAATTCTCCTGCGGGAGATTTTGTCGAGTTGAAAGATGTAAGAGTTGAGTTTTTGATGCATTGATAACAATAAGATTACTTTTACCCCAATAAGAGATATAAACCAAGTCAGACAATAGGTGTGCCATAGTCTCATCCCTTGTTTGTTGAAGTAACTGCTGAGATGGATGCTGCAAGAAGCCAATGGAAAGGTGAAGGGTTGAGTCATCATATGAGTGGATAGGGTTAGATGCGCAGCTTTAAAGGTAATTGGTGAATAGAAGGGAGTTCATGACAGGACAGAGCCCTGAGGAACACCACTATTGATAGCTCAAGGAGAAGAACGGTGGCCGTCTACAACAGCAGACACAGCGACCAGAAAGGAAGGTAGAGATGAAGGCACAGGTGGAAAGGCAGAAACCCTAAGAGGGCAGTTTGAAAATTAAAGATTTATGCCAGACTCGATCGAAAGCCTTCGAAGTGTCAAGTGCAAATCTTTCGTCAAGTCCCTAAAAGAAGATGACCAAGCGTCTGAAAGGAAGGTGAGAAGACCGCCAGTGGAACTTCTCTGGCGGAATCCATACTGGTGATTGGAAAAAAGAAGGTTTTGATAGGAAAGGTGCTTTATTTTTTAAATTATTTTTTGTCTATAATACATTCAAAAACTTTAGAAATACAGGATGTTAAAGCAGTTGGACGATAGTTAGAGAACTAGGAATTATCACCATTCTTTGGGAGAGGTTAAATGAGAGCAAACTTCCAGCAAGAAGGAAAGGTACAAGTTGGCAGACAATGGCGAGAGAGTTTACCTGAGCAAGCTGTAAGCACAGAAGCACATTTCTTGAGGACAACAGGAGGGACCCCATCAGGCCCATATGCCTTGTTAATACTGAGGCCAGTGGTTGCAGAAAGTACATCAGTTGAAGAAATTTTAATATCAGTCATGGGGAAGTGGGAGGCGGGGGAAGTGATAGAGGAACAGCACCGGAATCGTCTAAGGTGGAATTGAAGGAGAAAGTCTGAGTAGCCTAAAGAGTTCTCCATTTTCAGTAGAAGAACCAGCCACAGAGCCATCAGAGAGCAATAGAGGAGGGAAGGATGAAATAAAGTTCTTAGGAAGGTTTTTGGCAAGATGCTGGAAGGAGAGGGAAGAATTTAAGTCGGAGAGTTCAGAGCATTTAGTACGAATGAAACCGTTGTCAGCAGAGCGAAGAACAAACTTAGCACGGTTCCGGGCGGAGACAGGAAAGAGATGAGATTCAGGGGTGGATTGGTTCCGGACCCTTTTGTAGGCCACCTCCTTTCTGTGAACAGCATTAGAACAAACGTGTTTATTTTTTTTTTTTTCATTAATCACAGGATAAGAGAAAGAAACGTATGCTTCCATGACCGTAATGCACAAGGCACACTTAGATAGCTGCCGGCCATGGAAGCAATAATTATTACAGGGAAAGTCAAAGAAGTACTGCCTGAGGGAGGAAATAAGTGAGACAGGTAAAGAAAAGTGGAAAGGATACTTGGAGGAAAAGAAAGAGGAACAGGGAAGGAGGGAAGAGCGGGAGAGAGGGAGACACGGAAGGGAGGGGAAGATAGAGGGGAAGGGAAGTAGGGGCGGGGAAGGGGGAAGGTATGCAGGTATGGAAGAAAGGAAAGAGAAGACGGAAGGGAAGGAGGATAGGAAAGGAAAGGGGGAAAGGCAGGGATGGGAGGGAGGAAAGGAGGGGAACGCAGAGAAAGCTGGGAAGATGTGGAGGGGAAGCTTGGAAGAAGAACAAACACAGGCTTATTAAACATATGGGGATTTGCCTGTTTGAAAAAAAAAAAAATGGGGTAAAGTGAAACAGGATGTGGGTCTTTGCTAGAGGGAAGCACCTTGCGTGTGGGTTACTGACCTGGCCACTCCACTCCTCGAATTGCTTCCGCTTCTAAAAAAAGGAACTGGGAGGGAGTGAAGGAGGGCGAGAAGGAATGAGGAAGAATGGTATGTGGGACGAAGTAGGAGAGCAACGTGGAAGAAGCGAAAAGGGAAGAGAGAGAGAAGAACTGATGGGTGAACTGAGAAAGATGAAGAAGGAAATTGTGGAGAAAAGGGAAGGAAGGAAGAAAAAAGAGGAAAAAGGAAAAAGAAAGGACACATGATAAAAGGAGAAGGAGGGTGACAGGAAAAAAGAGAAAAGAGAGAAAGGAGAAAGAGAGATGGAAGGAAGGAGAAGAAAAACAGGGAAGGGAAGAGACAGAGGAAAAAGAAAAGAGGAAATAAGCAAAGAAAAGAAGAGACGGAAAGAGGCAAGAAAACGGAGAAAAAAGGAGACAGAAGGAAGGTGGATTAAGGAAATGGAGGAACTATTAAGGAAAACAGGGATAAGAAAAACAGAGAAGGCAAAGAAACTTGAAAAATGGAGGAACGAAACCGAGGGAAAAAAAATGGGAACAGGAGAGACAATAATGAATAAAGAGCGTATCCAGGACTTTTGCTCAGGGGGGAACCAACCCTAACGCGATGGAGGCAGCACATATCAAACTTTCATCTATTTAAGTGCATTGTTTTTGTTGCTTTTGATATCTTCTGACGAGTTACTTCAGCTTAGGAGAGACTCTTTGCACTGGTGGTTATATATTGTAGTATTTATTAATCCGTTCAGTTGAATTAAATCGTAAGAGGGATTAAAGAGGAAACCAATAATATATGCCACATGAATATAGTTTGCCAGTTACCGTCTTCCATTGTATTTTGTCGGATGTCAGGTGATATTATGATTCTGAAGAGAAACCCAGAATAATATTAAAAAGCAATTATCGTTTTGGTTGAGCGTCAAGAAATTCCTTTTATACTGCGCCTTGAAACGGAATATTTCATACATAGGTAGACACCTTATGTAAAGATTTCACCCCTTGTATACAGTGCTGTCTTTTTTTAGCCTTCATCAGCGTTTTCAGTACAAGATTTCGTGACTGTCTTTAGGTAGGAAGGATGAAATATTAATGATGTCATTGTAGTGATGGGGTCAAATGAATGGCAAGGGAGGGAAGTATTGACGTGAGTGAGAGGTTCCTGCCTTAGAGATGTCCACGAAGGATCCACGGACACATGTATATTTAGCATTCCACAGGTGTATGTAATGCATTCCACAGATATATTTAATGAATTCCACGGGTATTTTTAATGCATTCCACAGGCGTATTTAAAGCATTTCGCATATATATGTCATGCATTCCACAGATACATTTAGTAAACCAAACCACAGGCGTATTTAATGCATTCTAAAGCATGTTAGGTATACTTAACTATGATTCATAGTTGTAAACCATATACTCATGTAATCACTGGTCACAGAGTAGAGTATGTTGATATGAAGCAGAACTCTGTGTGTCGAACCATACCTATCTTATATACACTTTTCACGAGTAAAGAAGGATTTCAGAATGTCATATGAATTACAGAATTGATTATATTTTTGGTCGGATGTGGAGAGCTCGTCCCCAGCAATATGGTTACGCCCTTGGAACAGGAAAATAATTAAAAGGAGAGAGAAAAATAAGGAGAAGCAGGAGACGGAAGAAGGGAGAAATATTATGATAGATACATGACAAATTAAGAACAAAGAAAAAGGATGGGTGACAAGGTTGAATCAAGGGAAAAAATATGGAGGGAGTGAGAAGGAAGGAAGAAGGGAGATGGGAAAAGCGAAAGAAGGGTTGGAAATTAGCGAATAAGGAAAAGCGGTAAAATAAAGCAAGAGACAGAATGGAAAATGAAAGATTGAAAAGACCTGGGGAATGTGGAAGAGATACATAGCGTCCCTGAAAGCAACACAAAGTAGAAAATTCAGTGGAAAAAAGACCATGATCATCATAAACATAAAAACAGACCGAAATTTAAAAAGGTGATGCCATAATAGCCCTAATGCAGCTTCACACTCGCTGCTCGCTGTTGTCTGCTTTCCTCATTAATAATAACAATAATATAATGGAAAAAAAATACTGAATCGTGAACAGGTGTTATATTTTTCACTGATATTCTTCCTTCACATAAAGTTATTTATTTAATTATTTTGACACTGAAACCCCATGCTGATTTTCAGGGTAAGACTTTATTGTATGGAACACATTATTATTATTATTATTATTATTATTATTGTTTTTGTTATTATTATTTTTTTTTTCTACCCCACTGAGCTGACCGAAGATTGTCATGTTGCGCAGAATGATTCATCCCACAACGAACTTTAAATACTTTCTGTGAAGTTAACACTCCATTGATTTCTTTGTCTGACTCTCAGCTGGATAAAATCGTCTGGTGTTAATCACAATAAAACTCCAAATGAGATGCGACCAAAAGAGGGTTAATGGAGAAAGCATTACCACTCTCAGGCTTCTGTAACTCACCCTTAACTTAATAGAATTGTCTGTTGTTAACCTAAATATATTACCAGAGCTGACGTGACCGTGAGAGGGTTACACTGTTCAAGAAAATTTAGAAGCAGGGGGGTAAATAAACAGCTTTACGATACAGTAAGCAGAACCTTCGGCAATTCTTACAAACGCAGACAAAAACATTAACTGTAACAGAACTTACTTCCATTAAAAAAATCCTACAAACCACCTTGACTTGGAGGACAATTTCCCTAGCTAAGTGGCATCCTTGCCACAGCACTTCTTTGTGACTAGTACCGTATTCTAGTGTTAATCTCTTGTTATTATTCAGGATTCAAGATTGAGTGACGGCAATTTTTGACTGGAGTTGGCTGTCGGTATCTTGTAAAAGTGTCTCTTTATAGAAGTTAACCCCATCAGCCAGAGGTCGGTTTTCTTTTTCAGTGTAATTTTGCTATCCTCACTTGATTTTATTCAGCCGGGTTACATACTCGTACGTCTTTCACAAAAGCTTTTACCTAAGCCCTAAGCAACCAGGTCCTCACAAACATTAGCAACTACCCATACACATGCTGTAGCATTCAAGTATTTGGACATATGGAACAATTATTACTAGACTTAAAACAAACAAGGACCCAAGACGCCCTTCTCCATACACACCCATAACACTACCTAGCACACCATCCAAAATAACTGAGCGCTTTATTCTCAGGAGAGTCATTCCCAATGTCCCCCTTGCTCCTCCACAACAAGGATTATGAGCATTACACTGTGCCAACACCATATTAACTAATCTCACCCAGAAGGCATCGGACGGTATCAACTTAGGGATACCCGCACGACGCACACATCTCACGTAATAGGTAATAGTAAAACCTTCGATGCCATCCCCTGACGCAAATTAATTACCAAGATATACATCACAAACATGGTGAATGGCATCAGCCCTGCCTTGCCAACTATTTACCTGGTACACAAGCATACGTTGCATTACAGGGCAAGTCATCATGAACAAGAAATTTCCCCAACGGAGTTCCACAGGGCTCTGTTCTTTCACCCACTCTTCAGCCTACACATGCATGATATTCTCACACCCCAGTGACCCACAGGCGTTGCCTTGTATGCAGGTATCATTGCCCTAACAACCATACACCAACTACAGACACAGCCTGCACACTGAAACAGGACTGTCTCATCACACTGTAGACTTGGGTCGAGGACAACAGGCTGACAATTGCCCCAGCCAAATCCTCCACCACACTCATTACCAGCAGTAAACGTGTACACAGGTACTTCCCCAACATAACACTTAATAATGTACAGTACGTGTGCCACACCCCCTCCACGAAAATCCGTGGTGACATATGACACTGGACTCAAATTCAAGGACCATGTACAGAACATCAAGAGGTGGTGCACCCTCGGCCTCAGTTTACTCAGGGCAACTACATATCCAGATTTTGGGCAACAAAAAGAAACACTCCTCTTACACTATAAACGGCACATTATATCAATGATGTCCTATGCCTCTGCAGCATGTGCGTCCATCCCATATCATACTCACTATAACGCCTTGCAAACCATACATAACAGCACTCTGTGCATCACCACTGACTGCATCAAAACCACTCCTACTGCTTGTTAACGTTTTGAAACTAAAGTTCTCCCTGTCAGAGACTACCTTGACATGAGGGGCATACAACTCTAGCAGCAGCTTGTGCCAGTACACAACACTCATTACGTGACAGAAACACACAACACACCTAAGTACACACACACAAAAAAAAAAAAAATATCACCACACAAACGTTATCAAACCCTTTGCCACAATATCTCACCTCCAGACATTCCAACACTGGCGATGAAGAAACACCTACAGACTCATTTTACGCACAGGACAATACACACCTCGATCAGAACATTATATTACAGAGCCTCATACTGACATCCACCTATTGGAGGAGTCCTTAAACAGATATGATCGAGCTCAGCTAACTAGGCTTAGACCATGACATCACCCTGCTTTCCTCAGTCAGCAGCTTAAATTTGGGTCAGGTGGAATGATGGACGCGTGCCCGGCATGTAGAGTATAGCCCACACAACATAACACACATAATGGTGCGCTGCACAGCACATACCACACTAGATGCAAACACATCATCTCATCAACGGTGTAGGGAACTTTTGCGACAG
Organism: Birgus latro; assembly: GCA_018397915.1. NCBI lineage: Eukaryota > Metazoa > Arthropoda > Malacostraca > Decapoda > Coenobitidae > Birgus > Birgus latro. Next base: position 8,866 of record JAGKTI010020535.1, on the reverse strand, counting down.
CCCCATAGGGGCAGTTGCTTACCTACAGTCGACGGGTCTGCTCGAGCAGACGGACCGGGGTGGAGCAACATCAACCTGCTAAACTTAATAAAAAAAAAAAGTCTGGTAGCATCGAGAGTAAACAACAAAGATACAACGTCGTGTCTCAAGTTCCTATGACTCAGTCTCAACTGAATAAAATCGTCCGCCATCAGCTGGAATTGAGCGCTGAAGTTGTTCTGAATATGAAAAGTTAATGGTTACAGCATTAACTCTCTCGCCTCTGCCGTTAGCTGGAATAGAATACTAGAACTGTTTCGATCTCGAGAAGGTTAATGGGAAGTCTACCCATTCCTCATCCCTTACACTGGCACCCTGGCATTTTTTATAACATCGGTACAAAAGTCAAATGAAGTTACAGTTACTACAGGTGTGCTGTGGGTAAGAGCCCGGTGGCTGGGTTCTTGACACAGCCACATGTCTGGTGCCAGTCTGCTCTTTCCCACCTCCGCCCTCTACGGAGCACCTCTTATGGCTCCTCCCAGTCACACCTCACTCCATTCACACTCGTTCATCACACTGTCTGTCCTGCAAGTCTGGCCTCTAGAAAGTTACCTCCATTCGTTTCTGCCCCATTCAGTAACGATCCCTCTTCCCACGACACGCCACTTCCATCCCATTCATAATCTCGCGTCTTAGCCTTCTACCTTGATCTCTACCTCTCGCAAAAACGTCAATGTCAAAGGAGTACAAAGGAATGCAGACAGCAACAGACCTTACGGTCCTTTCGAGGCTGTTTGTTACAGAGTAGACTATGACTACGAGATCTAATTCTACATACTGAAGGGTAAGGATATTTACACAAGAAGGCTCCCTCCGCCTCCAAACCCTCCAGTTGAAACTGGCAGGAAAAAGTGAAAAAAAAAAAACACCATACAGCATGGAAAAACTGGTATGGAAATTACATAGGAAAGACTGAAAAGGAAAAGTTACCTTCTATAATACTTTATCTATTAGCTACCAGTTTCAGTATCCTAGCCCATTCCTGACTCTCCAATAACATCAGTGGTCGAACTACCTCAGAATGTTTCTTTTTATTATTCTTACGTCAGCCTACACCACATTCCACACAAATACTGTAGTCAGAGGGATACGTGGCCGGAAAATGTGGCCGGTTTTGGGTAAGATGGACACCCATGCCCCACATAGTCCCGGGTCGCCCTTGAGCAAGGTGTAGCACCTGTCAGCCCACCAAAAAGGTAGTAGGTGGATGGTTACCATCGTCCTGGGAGGTACTACCATGGAAGTGACGTGGGGCCAAGGCTCAGTAGCTGGCCTTGCACAACACTTCCAGGCGGGGATCTCTGCCACATTTACCAAGGAGTGAAAGTCCGGGCTGCGACTATACTATTCATATAAATCATAAAATACACAGCTCCTCCCCCATGGGGGTTATGTCTCCTCGTATTTCCCTGCGTATCGCCATGTGGAAGGACCCTGTTCCTACCTTAGGAAGGCGGTATCTGACACAGGAAGGCAGCTGCTTGCCTATGGTCGATGTGTCTGCTCGGACAGAGACCGGTAAAGAACAACAGCAACTATAGTTAGTATGATCATACCTGACAGAGATTTGCGTCTCCTTTTCACTTAACATTTCCTCATAACGAGCGTCATAGTTACTACCCATTCCCTCTAACACTTCAGTCTTCGACGTGGAGAGGCACCAGTGTCTGTCAGGTGGAAGTATGAGTAAACCCGCGATGTAACTTAACCCCAAGGTCTCAGTAGTCGCCAGGATACTCGTGAGAATTACATCCAGGTTCTAATTGTATTCAGTTTTACGGTGCAGGACATCAAGGGGCAATAATTATTCAGTGCTTCAACAATGAACGCACGAAAAGAAAACTTCTATTGTCAAGGCAACTGTGCTCAGCGAGAAGGAGCCCCAGTTCACGCTATCATTCTCTCCATTCTGCTGTGTAAAAGTTTGCTGTGGTAGTGGTGGTGGTGGTGGGGGGGGGGCACATTCACAAAGGATCATACCCAGTTCTTACGATAGACGAGTTTCCAGTCCTGCATAAAATTGAAAGAAATTGTTTTCTTTGTCGCGTTTCTCACGTAAATATTCGCTTCAGTTTGGCTGTGAAATGTTTGATAGGTTTATGAATTGAGACAGCATAAACAACTTCAACTTATTGCCTCAGGAATGTTTGTGCATACGGCCCCCGGAGCATCGTGCGCCATTACTGATGTTAAGCCCGTCATTATTGTCAAGGAGCAGCGCCGAATATCCCACTCCCTGAAATAGGATACTCAGCCAAACTTTCACACTCGGGCACTCGCCACTAAGAATGGGGGGAGGGGGCTGGAATGGGGTGCAGAGGAGGACGAGGGGGATGGAAGGGGGGAGGTAGAGAGGGGCAGGGTGGGGGGAAGGAGGGTGCTGGGCGGGGGGGACTGAATGGAAAGGGGATGGAGCAAGAGGGAGCACAGTGAAGGGGAGGGGGAGTGAGGAGGAGGGAGGAATGGAGCCAGGAGGGGGCGGAATGGAGGCCTTGTTATTCCAGGCGGGGATAATGAAAGCGAAGAAAATTAAAATACAGGCATGAAGACCCTGCAAACGATTCGGAGAAAGATAAAAAGAAGAAGAAGAAGAGAGAGAGAGAGAGAGAGACGTGGAATATATAATACGTGCATAAAGACATTGTAACTGATACTAAGAAGGGAAAAAAAACGAGAGTTAAATTAAAATACACTTCACATGAAACTGAGAAGGAAGAAAAAAATATGTGTAAAATATATACTTCTAGCATACGAAACAACTGCAGATAATTCAGAAACGATGAAAACGAGAAGTAGATACTCTAAAGCAGACGTGAGTTGCTGTACATGTCAGGGAAAGAATGAAAAATGCAATATGAACATACATTGGCGATGAAATGAAAATGATAGCATGAAGACAGTGAAAATGAGTAAGAAGGAGGAGATAATGAGGCGTGTAAATGGAATATGAGCAAGGAAAATATATTAGAAGTAATAATTCGCGCAGGAAGAAAGTGGCACATGATTCTGACAGTGAGAACAAATAAATGCGAGGCGAATATTACAGCTCAGGTAAGGAAATGCTGCACTTGGTTCTGGGGAGGAAGACAGCATTAGAATACGTGGATAGGACAGTGTCAGTGATTCTGAGATGGAAAAAACAATGAATGATGTGTGAAAATATAAATACAAACCCTTGCAGTACGGGCACTTTTTGTTTATTTTTTCTCAGGCAAGCACTAAACTATTTTTTTTTTTTTCCCAGCTTAAAGGGAGACCTCTTGTAGGGAAACTGTTTATCACGTGTATATGTAACTCCTCCAATTCGAAAAGTATATCGTTGGGTAAAAAATAATCGTCAGGAGATTGCAAGGGAAAAAAATACAGGATACGTTTTCGGAGTGAAGAGGTTGAATCAAGGCCACAAAAAGGCTGGAAATTAGGAGAGAAATTATTCTAGGAGGAAGGGAAATAAACAAGACGTGAAAACTAAAATACAGGCTGGAAAACACTCCATATGATAATTAAAAGGAAATAACAAGAAAGGTCAACTATGAAATACAGACAAATGACTCTGAGAAGGAAGAAAATAATGTGAAATTTAAATTACGAGGATGCAACACTGCAGGTAATTCCGAGAAGGAGGCGGAAAAATAAAAACACACATCACACTAAGAAAACGAGAGACATAACACTTTCCACGATACACCTTCACATTTTACAAGCATCTGTGTTTCTTTGTATTTGTTCTTTTTTTTTTTTTGTTTTAGTAGGATCCATTCGCTGCCAATATCTCTGGAAGGAGAGGAGGAGATGGTAATGTTATCTGAGGCTATCCAGGGTGGGGGAAATGACCCTAGCCCCCTCCATCCCCGCCCGTGACACCCCTCCTTCCCACTAGCCACCCACCTGTTTCCTCTCTCTCTCTCTCTCTCTCTCTCTCTCTCTCTCTCTTTCACGTTTTCTCCTTGCCTCACACCCCTTCTCTCTCCTGTCCCTCTCTCTCTCTTCCTGCTACCCTCCTCTTTTTCTCCTTTTTATCCTCTCTTTTTTCTCCTTACCCTCCTCTTTCTCCCCCTCCAGGCAGCCCCTTCTTTTCCTCCTACCCTCTTTTTCTCTCCTTCCTGTCCCTCCCCATCTCCTGCCCCTCACCTCAGTCCTCGCCCCTCTCTCCTTCCCCTTCCCTCTCTCCTTCCCCTTCCCTCTTTCCCTCCCTCCTGTCCCCCTCTCTGCACACCTTGTCGCCTCATGGGACCGTATATTTTAAAAACCTTATTTATCTCTTTTTCTTGTGACTTCGTTGTATTAATTGTATAGTATCACCTGGAATAGAATGCTAGAACTGCCCCGATCATGTCAGGGTTGATGGTAAGAATTTTAACTTTCTCAGACTCCTAAGGCTCAATCTTAAATGAATATATTGGTGTGGAATAGGATACTAGAATTGTGACGACCATGAAAGGGTTAACTGGCATCGGGATAAACAAGTCTCATGGGAAGTTTACTGCCTTCAGATTTTGTTTTCGTATTTTTGTTACATTAACTTCCCACAGCCGAGTCGTCTCCAGTATTTTAACACTAGACCATTTTATTCATGTGATGGTGAGTGTAGGAGGTACTATGAAGCCTCTCATGGTCAGGACAACTCTAGTCTTCCAGTCCAAATAACGCCAGATGATTGTACAAGTAACAGTGAGTCCTAGCAGCCTGAATGTTAATCTGCTGTATTACTCTTATCAGAAGACATTTTTCGTTTCTTTTTTCTCGCGTAAATATTCACTCTAGTTAGGTTCAGGTGTATGGCAGCTGTACCAGTGAAGATGAAATTACAGCCAAGCAGTGTTATATATGTAAAACTAAGCTTGTTTACTTATAGCACGCATTATTTATATTATTCTTCTTGCACGAAGGGTTGCACATTCATCCCTGATCAGCCTAACAGCCAAGGAGTTAATGAAGACTATATCAAATTTAAAATATCATGTTAGTGAAGGGGTGAAGCTCGGAAAATGAGCAAATATGTATCCTCAATCCCCCCCCCCCTCCAGTGAAATGGCGTTGGACAGGGCGACATGGAGGCGATTTGTTTGTGGCCACCCCTTACGGGATTGAGGCGTTTGGCAATAGATAGATAGATAGACCCCCTCCCTCCCCATCCCTCACTTAGTCCCCGTCCATTCTATCCCACACCCCACTCTTCCTCTCTCCCCTCTTCCCTCCTCCCTTTTTCATCTTTCTCCTCTCTATCTCACCCCACTCTGCCTCACCTCACTCTCCCCTCTCCATTCCCTCTTTCCTCCAGCTCTCTCTTCCCTCCTACCCCCTTCCCCATCTCTCCACTGGGGGTCGAGATGAAAATGGAAAAACTTGGGTTGGAAATGAGCGTGTTGCAGCACCTACAATGCTCATTTACATATATAGTTATTTCAGTTCCTTCCTCCCATCCCCACCTTGTAATACCACCTGCAGATATCTTCGGTTCCACGCACTTATACCTCCTTCAGCTCCTCCTCCTCCTCCTTTTTCTCCTCTTCCTCCGCATCTCCCTCTTCTTCCTCCTTCTTCTCCTCTTCTCCTCTTTGTTCTCCTCCTCCTCCTCTTCTTCTTCTGCTCTTCCTTCTCGTCTTTTCTTCCCTGGCTCTCACATTTAAGGCCACGTGCAGACCTCTTGGGTTTCACGATCACATCTCCTTTAGCTCCCCTACCCCTTCCTCCTTCTCTTGTTCTTCTCTTCTTTGTCTTCCTTTTCTTCTTCTCATTCCTTCTCCTCATCCTTCTTGTGTTTCTCCTTTTCCTTCTTCTCCTCCTCCTCCTCCCCGGCGCTCCTTCAGGGTCGTTGCGAGTGTATGTGTGTGCATGACAATCATTCCCACCCACCCTGCCGCTGCCATTCACACTCCTTCATGACGTCGTTAATGTTCATCACCGAGGCCACACACAACCACACACCCATAACAGGCCCAATGAGTACACACAACGGCGAGAATATTGGCGAAGTTGAGATGGTCTTAACGCTTCTTTGCTTCTGTATTTACGGTAGAAAATGCAAGTATGTTTTTTTGGAATTTCTTTAGTCCTTTCAGAATAGTGTAATATAATTTTTGCTGCTGCATTTATTGAGAGTTTTGCGGCTTACGGTGAGGTGACTAAAACACTTGGGTCCGATAAGATTTTACGTAAGTAGTAATAAAAAACATGTCAAAGCCTTCAGATCATTTTTCAACACATTAAGAAGTAGCAAGGTGTCGCAAGAATGAAAGCCAGCAAACACATATGATTTTCAGAAAAAGATATTAGAACACAGCAAGAAAACTATCATCACTTTAACTAAACACTGTGATGCTTTGAATTGAACATTATTATAAGAGATATGGATTCATCACTTTAACTAAACATTGTGATGCTTTGAATTGAACATTATTTTAAGAGATATGGATTCAAAAACAATCAAATACTATCATCAGCGATTCACATGAATTTCGAAATTATCGCTCTTGCCCGTTTTCAGCGATGTATGGAATATGTATGAGGACACCATATCTGTTGACGCTATCTCGATTTTCAAAAGACTCCTTCAGCTCCCCACAAATAACTCCATTAGAAACCGAAGTCGATTGGTTTCAGTGACAATTTGTTCAAGTGGTTTTATGGGGCGTTAACAAAGAGTCATAATACAAGGAAGTGGTTGTAAAGAGGTTACAAGTGGGATGGCACAAGGTTGAGTGTTGGGAACTGTACTACACTCATTATTTATAAATGAGATTAGTTTAGGTTTGTGATGTAAGAGATTCAGATTGGTTGCTGATATGACAGTTACAGACACGGCAAATGCATGTTTAAGACTGCATATGATTTAGGGAAATCCTGATAGCTGTTTAATTAGGTAGAACATGATAGATGGATATCAGTACTAATAAAGTTAAACTGCTTAACTTGGCAGTAAAAATGGAAATGCGAGCTATACTACTAATTATATTGAACTGCTTAATGTGAATTACATAAAATTTAGGAATTATAATAAAAAAATGATTTGAAACTAAGCAAACAGTGGTGAGAGAGTATGAAGGGTGCTAAAAATGATTTGGATTGATCGGAGTATCATCCAGAAATAAATATGAATATAATTTAAGCTACATAATTTTGTAATACTTGCTAACATGGAACATTGTCAAGTTCTGGTTACCTTATTACAAAACAGATATGGAGAATCTCGAGCGTACAGCTAAGGGTGGCAAAAAAAAAAAAAAAAGATTGAAATATAAACCATATGAAGAACGTTTATATGAACTGAAGCTGTTTACATTAACTAAATGCAAGCTATGAGAGGATTTAATCCAAGAATGCATAAAATATCAAAGGAGATGATGAAAGAGCAAACACACACACACACACACACACACAGATTATTTCAGAGGTATTTTAATAACGTTGTTAGCAAACATTTTTAATTGTGTGAAGTTAGACCTTCTTCAGTAACTTGTGATTTACTGAACGGATTGTCTTCCAGTGTGGTAAACTGTGATGAGGTAGCTTACTGACATTTGTAATTTTTTCGAACAAGTATTTGGCTGATAATCTTCAGTAAACACATTCACGCTTGAATAATGTTTTTTTTTCTGAATTATTATGCATTTTACAATACATAACGCGGAGAACACCATCATAGAACAACCTGCTGTTGATCTTTTGGGCGATCCTCGTCTTTTTGACCAAGTGTGATCTAAATCATATTAAAACTGCTTCAGTATTTTTGTTCAGTTACAGACACACGGATCAAAGTTTAATCTTCCCTGTGACCTTGACCTCTGACTGTTCATAAAATTGAATCTCTCTAGTCTTGTCTGATCCTTTAACCCTTCCACCAAGTATGGTTAAAATTAGATCAAAGTTGCCTTAGTTGACCTTGCCCTTTGACCTTGGCTTTTGACCTTTCCCTGTGACCTTGATCTTTGATTGTTTGCAGAACAAACTCATTTGTTCTTGCTTGATTTACGGTCATTCTACAAAGTTTGGCCAAATCAGAGAAAAGTTGTTTTTGCTTACCTTGCCCTGTGATACTGACTTTTGACTTATTGTTGTCAGATGTATTGTATTTACTCCAAGGCTGATCCTCAATACTTCCATCAAGTTTGACCAGACTTGAATAAATTTTTGAAATACTCCCAAACGCAGGTAGAAATCTGACCTTTGCCCAGCAACCTTGACCTTTGACTGATTGTTTTCAAAACTGAACCGCATCATTCTTGCCTTGCCCTCAACCGTTCTCCCTAGTTTAGTAAAAGATGAGTGAAATCTGTTTTTAGCTGGTTTTGTTAGGCCAGCATTTGACCCTGCCCTGTGATGTTGATCTTTAATCCATTGTTGTAAACAAAATTTTTTCCTCATTGGCTGACTCTCAATTCTTCCATCAAGTTTGGTTAAAATCAAATAAAAACAAAGCAATTTTGTTTACCCACAGACAAAAAACAGACTGACAAAGACAGATACGCCGATCAGAACAGAACACCCTCTTTCGCTTCGCGAGTGCGGGTGTCGTAACTTCGTAAGTGACTGTAGATGAAAGTGCTATTGTAAGTTTAAAAACATAGTTTTTAATCCATTAATTGGTTACAAGAAAAAAACTATACTATTACCTATAACTTCAGTGCTAGGACATTCTGTGATGTAACTGTAAAACAGCTTATATAAAGTATCTGATATTATATGAAAGTTTGAATTTGTATTTTTTTTTGTCAGAGATGGCTAAACAACAACAACAACAACAACAACAACAACTTTCAGAGAGTGCAACATCCTCGTCATCACTTGGTCAAAGGGCCGAATATTGGACTTTGCCCAGTGGCCT
>JAGKTI010020534.1:0-16269 GCA_018397915.1 Birgus latro | reverse complement strand
CAGGGATTAGGTTGGCTAAACAGAATGTGGAATCTGATACTGTGGGTTCTATAAAAACGATAATTGGTTCAGATTACTATGGAAGATCCCTACATAGGACTTTAAAAAAGAATAAAGTACAGTTGTTCAAGAGTCCTGGAGGGAACTTTATTATGGGTCAGCAGCCTTTTCCAAAGCAAGCCGAAGGAGAGGCCAGATAGGTAGACTCATTCTTTGTTACCCCCACACGGTCATTGATGGTAGCTAGAATGGGTGCAGAATTAGAATATACTCAGATAAATGACTTCCTGGATGAAGAAACTGAACCTCTACACAAATTGTGGGCCATAGACAGTGTAGGGATACACGCTGAAGAACCAACCACTGAAGATGAAATAACTGGATTTGTATGATCAGTCTGTGAAATTTAGAGATGGACAGTATTGGGTCAAATTACCATGGAAACTAAACCATTCGGAGTTACCAACAAATTTCCAAGCAGCTAAGGCTCAGTTAAATTCTCGTCTAAGAAAATTGAGAGACAGACCAGAACATCTAACTACATATGATAATATAATAAAAGATCAACTGAAGAATAAATTTATAGAAGAAATAGAATTCCCTGTTAACCCTATAGATGGACATTATTTACCACGTCATGCTGTGAGGAAGGATTCAATAACAACTTCTATAATGACAGTTTTTAATTGCAGTGGTAAAGCGTCCAAAGGATCCGCTAGCTTGAACAACTGCCTATACTGTGGACCTAAACTAACAGAGAAGTTAGGGAATGTATTACTACCATTTAGACAGAAACCTTATGCTTATACAGCAGACACTGGTAAGGCTTTTCTCAGAATAAGATTGAGAGAAGAGGATAGGAGATTTACAAAATTCCTATGGCCTCAAGACCCTCAAAATATAGATGGTCCTTTGAAAACTTATTGTTTCTGATCGGTACTATTTGAGTCTTGTGCTAGTCCTTTCTTACTATGCAACACGTTGAAGCACCATTTTGAAAAGACCAAATGCCCAGAAATTGGAAAGGCTATCCATATGGATAATTTGAAAGGTGTTGCTGACACAGAGACGGAAACCGTGAAGGCTTATGAAGTAGCCGTTAAAACCTGAGATACAAACTCACCGCTTTTAAGGAATAGAATACTTGAGGACTATCCAAATACTGACATTCCCAGAACTCAAAATGTACGAGATCTTAACTGGGACACAAGAGCTGATGAAATAAGTTTAAAACCAGTTAAGTTCTCTGATGTCACTCTCACCAAGATGTCCTTGTAAATTCTTGTCTTCATGCTATCTGACCCATTAAGGCTGGTGAGTCCTACAGTTATTAGGGGCAAATGTTTAGTGCAAAAGGCTTGGCGAGAAAAGTTAGACAGGGACACTGAATTTGGTGAGATGTATGTAGAACAATGGGAACAGGCTAGAAAGTAATATATAACAATAGTGAAAGATGATGGAGATTTTTTGGAGTAGGAGAACACCAAATTTGAAAGTAAATTAGATGAATATTGGCAAAAAAGGCTTCAGAAACAAAACCCAGCTGATCTGTTCTCATGAGGTTCGACAGTAAGGAGACTGATCAAAGATACCTTGTGGTTTAAGGGTCCTGAATGGTAACTTACAAAGGAAAGGCCAGAGCAGAAACAGTTCAGTATTGCTGAGGTTAGTGTTGTAAACATGGTTCTTGTAGTACCTGAGCCAGATGTAAAAGACATCAATAAATTTTCACCAATAAGACAACTCCTTAATACCAACTTGGTTGTATAATTTTTGAATAAGAAAGTGAGATTTGAGGAGTTTGATCTCATGGAATATTGGCTGAAAAGTCTTCAAAGGAAATATTACGGAGATATTTTTTACTTTTACGCCAAGGCACTAGCAGCAATAATAAGCTGGTAAGAGATTTAGGATCATTCTTAGACGGAAAGCGTCTAATCAAATGCCGTGACAGAATAGCAAAGGCTGATTTACCTCTTCAAACTAGGCATCCTATATTGCTACCCAAGAATGATTATTCTGTGAAGTTAATTGGTAAGGAAGCCCATGAGTTAATTCTTCATGGAGGTGTGCCGCACACTTTGGGCCAAATCCAAGAAAGGTATTGGATCCCTAAGGGTTGACAAGTTGTAAAGAAATGTCTCAAGACTTGCATTAAATGCAGGAGGAATGAACAACGACGATATGACTCTCCAGGACCACATGCTTTACCAAAGGATAGGGTAAATGTAAGTCGGCCCTACAGAGTAACTGGAGTTGGTTACACAGGGACTATAACTGTTACGTATGAGGGAACTACCCATAAGGTGTATATATGCTTGTTTACTTGCACCTACACAAGGACAGTCCATCTAGAAAAGGCAGAAGATTTAAGTTCAGAGACATTCCTGAACGTTTTTAGAAGATACGCGGCTAGAAGGTCTTGCCCTTGTAAATTAAAAAGTGACAACGGAACCGATTTCTTTGGAGCAGCACCTCTATTTTTAAATATAACGAATGACCCAAAGCTTTAGTCGATGCTAGGAATTCGAAATTGTACCTGGCAACTCATAGCTCCTAGAGCACCATGGCAAAATGGTTTTACAGAAAATATGATTGGTATCGTGAACAACTGACAGAGGAAAACTTTACACAGGACTAAGATCACCAGAGAGGAACTGAGAACTCTAATAACTGAAATTGAAGCTAGGATTAATCATAGGCCTTTTACCTATGTGGATGATAATAGCATTTCAGTTGAGGCATTGACACCGGCTCATATGTTGTATTTTTTTTTTTTTCACCCGCCGAGTCCCACCGACATACGATGCACGTTGCTACTTTTTTCCGTGGACAGACCCAACAACGTGCATCGTATGTCACTCAGTTGCAAGGCCCATTGTCTGCACATTTTTCAACATTTGCGGGTGAATTTTGGTATGCATATGTGGAAGACCTTTCTCTACCTGGTGCCAAGCGGAGATACTGCCTGGCCCCACCTAACCCCCCCTTCCACCCCCCTTCCCCCAATACTGGGCAATTCACCTGTTAGCTGTAACCTGGCCAGTAAAGGTATGTTGCCACACGGTCTCTCCAATGACGAAATTCACGATGAAAGTTGATTCCTGAGGTGGAGGACAAAGAACAAAGAAGCTAGAGGTAGAAACAAACATAAGTAATGAGGTGGTAATGTCGTAGAGGATGGTGCCATATACTGGGGTTTTGGGTGAGTGAACAATGCTTATAAACGCCTATATTATTGTGTGAAAACCAATATAGAGTTGTGCTACACATAAATTTGTACCAAATAAATGAAATAAATATGTAATTTAAAGTGGCTTGAATTAGTTAACCCTTCCATAGTTCGTTTTCTTTAGACAGGTACCCTGAAAAAGAAGGAAAACATAAGGTTGCATGACACCTGTATCAACATTTCTAACCTCAGCATCGCGATTTCTCTATGAATTTTCGATGTTTCTCACCAAAAGCAAAAGTTTCAGCCAAAAAACAAAAAGTCGAAAACCGGTCGGGACCTTGGCGTAGACTGGGTAAAAAAACGGTCGGGACTGGACGGTTAATGCAAGGGAGAAGGAACCCAAGACCAGGAGTCCGCAACCATTCCTTCCCCCCCAAAAATAAAACCCCCGCTGCAGGGGGTCACCTTGACGTGGTGGCGGGGCTTGAAGCGTGGTTGGCGGTGCCACCTACTTTGGGGGCTTGCCTACCTTCGTAGGGTTCGGCATTTGTCGCCCTCGTGGACCAAGCACCCCCTACATCACTAGTGGAGGAGGCCTGCTGGTGATGTTAGTTCCAGCCCACTTGCCATCTAGGGCTGGACTGTCGCCTCCCCACGTGTTTGCCGTGCGTGGCGTCCCGTAATGCTGGGAGACGGGAGTCCTGGAGGTTGAGCGATGCTGCACGATGCGCCCTGCAGCTAGCAAAACACCTCTTTGGTCCCTTATTCCGGCCAGACGGGCGGCCTGGTTGGGCCCGACCAGGTCAATCGGCTGGTCATGCGTTGGCTAGGGTCAAGTGGGCATTGGGGGATCTGGTGGCTCCTATCGTCCTGGAGCCACCCTTGCCTGGGTCCCCTGGTGGTTACCCGCGTATACTCTCCCGCTACCTCTGGGGTCGCCAGTAGCGTTCTCCCTGGTACACGACCTCCCCTTGTTGGGCTCCATGGTGGGTGGAGGGGTGGGGGAATGAAGGTTTTTTGCATTAGTTATGACTACTACTCCCCCCAAATTTGGTGCTTGCATTGAGAACGGCCAGACCATTGGGTCCCCTTCTCCAGAAAACCCGCATTTACGGGTGCTTTTCTGTGCTGGAATACGGGAAGAAATTGCATATGATACTCTTTATGCTGCCATGAGGCCTTTTGGTGTCATGAGCAGGTTAAAGTTAATATTGTGCCCGGATGGACTTTCATTTGACGCTTATGTTACCTTCTGCGAGAGCGCTTCTGCATTGGCTGCTCTTCGAGCTTTAGATGAAGGTACCGTTTCACTTAGATGCAAGGCCAAACTTTTCAGTACAGCCAATTTATCTGATGATGATTTTGATTTTATACCTAAGCCTTTCGAGGATGATGACGGCACTCCTGACATTCCTAGAGACATTCCTAGGCAATACTGGCATGTCGCCACATATAAGGATGGCATGAACAACTTTATCAAAGGATCTGAATGTCTCGAGAGGAAAATAGGAAATATCCCTGAGGGGAATCTAAAGAGGTATGGGAGGAATTTGTTAATTAAAGCGGGGAATGACACACAAGCCGCCCTTTTGTCTAAATTTATTCCATCTCCTGACTCGGTTCTTCAGTCTGTCTCCCCACATAAAACCTTCAACACTGCTAAAAGAGTCATTTACAGCAGTGATTTATGTGACTTTAAGGATGAAGAGATACTGTGTCGTTGTCCTGCGAATGTTATTGAGGTAAAGAAGCTGAAAGGCACAAATTCCGCTATTTGTCTGACATTTTCATCACCTCATCTGCCGGACTACATCAGAATCAGACATCTGAGATTTCATGTCAAGAAGTTTCACCGTAGGCCAACACAGTGCTATAACTGTTTCGACTATGGTCATGTGAAGGACTCCTGCAAAAGTCAGAAGACATGCTTCATTTGTTCTGCCAGTCACGACCCTGAATCATGCTCTAACTCTAAGTTCTGCAAGCATTGTGGTGGTGATCACTCTCCAAATTCAAAAACGTGCCTGCGGTACCAGTTCGAGCAGGAAATCATTTTGCTCGCAGACAAATGAGCATATTAGCTATGGAAGTGCTCGGCATCGGTTGTTGACGGCCCACAAACACCCTAGCTCCAAATTTTCAAATGTCGTCCAAGGGTTTCTATCTCATCGTTTTGACGGAAAGTCCCCTCAACTTCCTCACACTACTACTAGCAGCCCTAAGCAGAACAATTCTCAGTCCCCCGCCAAGCCTCTTCCAGCTTCTGGTGACAAGTCCTCTCCTGGTCTTTTAACTTCAGATTTGCATTCATCCCAAGCCCTTCGTGGTACTGGTGTTGTCTCCGGTAAGGGTCCATCATTTTCTCGGTCGTCCTCTGCCCAGTCATTGTCATCTCATACTTCAAAGGCCGTCAGTAAGCAGAGTGTGGTTGCTCCCTCTGAGCGGGACCTCTCTCGAGCACTATCGTTGTCTCCCCGTGCTTCAAAGGCCGTCAGTAAGCGGAGTGCAGTTGCTCCCTCTGTGGGGAAGCACTCTCGAGCAATGTCGTTGTCACCTCGTCCTTCAAAGGCAATTAGAAAGCAGAGTTCGATTGCTCCCTCTGTGAGGGAGCACTCTCGTACTCCGAATGCAAAGGCTGACAATGACTTCACTTGTCCTCCCCGTTCTAAGAGGTCCGGGAACTCTTCTCCCCCTACGGATACTGGTGTTATGCTACTATCCAATAAGTTCTCAAATCTTGATAAGGACTGTCCACTTGATGACCGTTTGATGGATGCCTCTCCTTTACATTCTGTCTCTGACCCCCCTGTAATGTCTGATTCAGCTGTCCATCCCCTCCCGAGGCGACAAAAACCCGTGTCTGTTTCGTCTGAGACTTCTAAGTTTCCAGCCACCAAATCCAATGCAGACAAGTCCGTGAGGAGCAGTCATCTGTCCTTGCACCCTAATATCAAACGTGTGCCTTCATCTTCCCAACCGCATAATGGAAAGGTTGGGGCTCCTATCATTAGCAGGTAACGTTCCATTCTGATATCCTGCAATGGAACTGTAAGGGTCTTCGCTCTAGGTCTGAGCAACTAAAAGTTCTGATTCATGACTTTGATCCAGGTTTTGTTTGTCTCCAGGAGACCATGTTGGGCTCTGAGGTATACAATCCTGGATTGAATTACGTCTTTCACGGGTCTCCCCCTCCGCCAGGTAATCGGGCGCATGGGGGTGCAGCAATAATTGTTCATAGGTCCTTGCAGCACTCCTTGGTTCAGTTGCAGACAACTCTTCAAGCTGTTGCTGTTGCAGTTGTATTGGAATATTCACTCACGGTATGCTCCTTGTACCTTCCACCTCGTGGTGGTTTCAGTAAGC
The DNA here is from genome assembly GCA_018397915.1 of Birgus latro. Classification (NCBI taxonomy): domain Eukaryota; kingdom Metazoa; phylum Arthropoda; class Malacostraca; order Decapoda; family Coenobitidae; genus Birgus; species Birgus latro. Next base: position 9,731 of record JAGKTI010020534.1, on the reverse strand, counting down.
AGGTCATTGAAGACTTAATCCGTCAGCTTCCTGCTCCCTTCCTCCTTCTTGGGGATTTTAACGCCCATAATCCACTGTGGGGTGGTACAATTTGGGACGTTGGTGGGAGGATTATGGATGACATACTACAATCGTATAATATTTCGGTTTATAATGATGGCTCTGTGACTTACCATAATGTCTGTAGCGGAGCTTCCTCCGCTATTGACTTGAGCTTGTGTTCTCCTTCCATCCTTATGGATTTTCACTGGTCAGTAAACCCTTTTCTGCATGGAAGCGACCATTATCCAATCCATTTAAAGTATGTGAAAAATGTCCCTGCTTATTCCTCTCCTAGGTGGAGGGAGCGGGAGGCTGATTGGTTGAATTATAAAAATGGTATACTTCTGGCTAGGCCTTTCGAGTCCTTCTCTAGTCACTTGGAAGCCTATGATTATTTTGTTGCTGCAATTATGGGCAGTGCCCGTGAGGCCATCCCTATGTCGAAAGGTAAACCGCATCGACCTGCGGTCCCCTGGTGGAATAAAACCTGTGCCATACCAAGGAAAATTACGAGGAAATGCTATCGGCGTTACAAGACCAGTGGATCAGCTGCCACGCGCCAAATTTACCAACGTGCCATGGCAAAGCAACGTCGCTACTTTCGAAAGGCTAAGCGGGACTCTTGGATATCTTTCATCAACGGCATTAACTCCAAGACCCCCTCTAGGGTTATATGGAGGAAAATTAGAAAGCTTTCAGGCAAATTCATCCCATCTCCCACTCCGACATTGAAAATAGGTGGCGACCTCCTTACTGATCCTGCTGAGGTTGCGGAGACCTTAGGGAGGCATTTTGCTGATGTCTCCAAGTCCTCTCTAATATCAGGGAATGGTATTCCTGACATGCTTCCACCTTCATCATCATCTTGCAATGCTGCCTATAATGCTCCATTCACACTCAGGGAACTGGAAGACGTGTTGTCATCGATTACCTCTACGTCTCCAGGTGAGGACAACATCCTCTATTCAATGCTCACAAATTTGCCTGTTGTGGCTACAAAGTTCCTCTTAAAGATTATTAACAAAATTTGGGAATCGGGCATTTTCCCTGCCAGTTGGAGAGTTTCCCTCATTATCCCCATCAGCAAGCCAAACAAAAATCCTCTTTTGGCTACCTCCTATAGGCCTATCGCACTTACAAGCTGTGTTTGTAAGATGATGGAAAAGCTAGTTAATGCAAGGTTAATGTGGTACTTAGAATCCGAAAAGCTGCTTTCTCCTTACCAGTTTGGGTTTCGGAAGAACCGTTCGACACTAGACCCCCTTCTGATCCTCTCAAATAATATCCAGCAAAGCTTTGCCAACCATTGTCAGACTATTGGGGTGTTTTTTGACCTTGAGAAAGCGTACGACACAACCAGGCACACTAGTATTCTTCTTCAGCTGTCTCGATATGGAATTGAGGGAAATATGTTTCGTTTTATCCGCTCCTTCTTGTCGGAACGCTACATTAAGGTTCGTGTCGGAAATGTTGTATCCAGTCCTTATAGGCAAGAGGAGGGTGTTCCCCAAGGCAGCATTCTTAGTGTCACCTGTTTTGCAGTGGCTATCAATGGTGTTCTTGATCAGATTTCCCGCCCTGTGCTGGGCTCCCTATATGCTGATGATTTGGCAATTTGTGTGTCCGGCTACGATGCAGTTGAGATTAGTCATCACTTGCAAAAGTCCATAAATACTATTTGTCGTTGGGCTGACGATAATGGTTTTTGCTTTTCACCTTCCAAGACTGTTGCAGTCCGCTTCACTAGAAGCACACGCCAGGAGGTTGTCCCACACTTAAAGTTAAACGATGACATCATCCCTTTTGAGAAGGAGGTTAAGTTTCTGGGCATGATCTTTGACTCTCGTCTCTCTTGGTCACAGCACATTGATTATCTGAAGCTTAAAGTTAAGAAATCATTGAATATTCTTAGAGTGGTCTCTAGTCTTCAATGGGGTGCAGATAGGAACTCCCTTATCAAGCTCTATAACTCTTTATGCCGATCACAGATTGACTACGCTTGCCAAATTTACTCCTCTGCCTGTAAGACTAAACTTCATGAGCTTGATGTGCTCCACAATACGGGTCTACGAGCGTGCTCTGGTGCCTTCCGCACTTCCCCTGTGGAGAGTTTATACGTAGATACAGACCAGCTTCCTCTGGACTTACGTAGGCATGAGTTAGGGCTTCGCTACATTGTGCGAATCAAGAGCAGTCGTTACACCAATCCTCGTGTTGATGTTCTGTTGCAATGTGACTCGTCAAAGTTCCGTGGCCCAAGAGCCTCTATACCTTTTCAGATTCGTATGCTACCTGTGGGTGACGCATCACTGAGGGAGCAAAAGATTGAACCAGTAAGCTACAGCAATCTTCCTCCTTGGCTCATTCCGAAACCTAATGTGTGTCCCAAAACCATATGTAGGAAAACCTCTTCGGATGCAGAAATTAAATCGAAGTTTTTGCTCCATGATCTCCTCCACAGGGATTCAGTAAAGTTGTATACAGATGGCTCAAAGTCACAACTTGGTGTAGGTTTTGCTGTCGTCCATAAAGGGGGTGTACGCATTGGACGGCTTTCAAACAATGCCTCTGTTCTTACTGCTGAACTAACTGCTATCGAGAAGGCTCTTGAAGTGGCTTACTCAATGCCGGGAAAGACGTTTACAATATATTCAGACTACTACGGAAGCTTGACCGCCATTAAGCAGTTTAATACATTCCATCCCATAATAAGGAAGATTCAGTCTTGGCTTTGGCGCCTGGCTGCAAAGTATAAATTGGTTTTGTTCTGCTGGATACCGTCTCATGTTAATCTTTATTGGAACGAGTTCGCTGATAAAGAGGCAAAATCCGCATGTTCTCTTCCTTCTGTAGGGTATAATAAGGTTCCCTATTCTGATATGAAGACCGTTATCCATAACTTTATTTGGTCTGAGTGGCAGGCGAGATGGGCTTCCCCCTCCCTGGCCAATAACTCGAAGTATAAAGAGATCCGGCCTTCGGTCTATGCCTGGTCATCCTCCTCTCAGGCTTGTCGGGGTTTTGAGACGAGGCTGACTAGGCTGCGAATTGGCCATACGCGTTTGACTCATGGGTTCCTACTGGACCGAAGGGTCCCACCTCAGTGTGGCATCTGTCATGTCACAATAACTTGCAGACATATTTTATTGGACTGTCCGATCTACGCCCGTTCTCGAGTGAAATTTTTAACAAATAGGAGATCCCTATCAGTTGTTTTAGGTAATAGGGCAAATGTTTCTAGCCTTATGGCGTTTTTAAAGGAGACAGGGCTGTACTACAAGCTATGATTAGTGTTGTCATAGTTATGTTTTAGGGCTTGCTGTCTACATCTGTTTTCATTTTACCTACGATTTTGTATAATTATTGTATAGTAGTTTTCCCCATTTTTAAACTCACTCTTTTAAACCATCATCTTTCATACTTCACTCATCAAAGCGCTGAATGACCTCTCAGGTCCCAGTGCTTGGCCTTCGGCCTAAACTTCATATTCCATTCCATTCCTTTCCAAAAAATAAAACAAAAACAATACAAAGGAGAGCCAAATTCAAGGTCCGTTCATTTTGAGATGCCTGGACACACTTCGTTTGAAAGACTGGAGATCATAGGAAGTCGGAAATACAGACAAAGGGAGGCAGTTCCAGAGTTGACCCGTTGCATAAATGAAGGACTGGGAGTAGCGGTTAACTCTTGCATTAGAGTGTTGGACAGAAAAGGGATGAGAGTTTGTTGCTAGACGGGTGCTATGCGCCCATCGTAAAGGTGGAGGGATGCAGTGACCACTGAAGTAGCAATAGAAAAGAGATAAAGATGCAACAGTGCGGCGAAGAGAAAGAGATTAAAGGAAGCCAGTAAGAGGAGGAGAGTTAATGAGACGAAAATCAGTTGACTCCATCTTGTTTAGAAAAGCTGTATGTAGGAAGCCTCCCTACACATGAGAGTTGTCCTCCACACAGGGATGAATAAAACCCTTGTATAAGGTCAACAACTGTCCAGGGATAAAAAAGGTACAGAGTCGGTTTAGTACACCTAATCTCTTGGTAGCAGATTTTACAAAAGATATCATATGATCTTCCCAAGGAAAGTCCCGAGTGAATGAAACCCCAAGCATGTTCAAGGATGCTGCAGGACTGAGATGAATATTATTAAACATTAATGGGTACTCCTGTGGAAGATTTTGTCGGGTTGATACGAATAAGAACTGAGTCATTGTTACATTAAAAACAACAAGATTATTTTTACCCCAGTCAGAGATACGACAAAGTCAGACATTAGATGTGCCATAGCCTCATCCCTTGTTTGTTGAAGTAACTGCTGAGATGGACGTTGCAGGAACGGAATGGAAAGGTGAAGGGTGGAATCATCAACAGACGAGTGGATAGCGTTAAATGTACAGCTAAGAAGGCCATTGATGAATAAAAGGAAGAGAGTTTGTGAGGAACACCACTGTTGATAGATCTAGGAGAAGAACGATGGCAGTCTACAACAGCGGCTGTAGAACGACCAGAAAAGAAGCTGTAGATGAAGGCACTGATAGTAGGATAGAAACCGTAAGAGGGCAGTTTGGAAATTAAAGATTTATGCCAGACTCGATTGAAAGCCTTTGAGATATCAAGTGCAATGGCAAAGCTTTTGCGAAAGTCCCGAAAGAAGGATGACCAGGAATCTGAAAGGTAGGTGAGAAGATCGCCAGTGGAGCGTCTCTGACGGAACCCTTACTGCCGATCAGAAAGAAGGTTCTGATAGGAAAGATGCTTTAAAATTTTTCTGTTATGAATGACTAGAAAACGTTTGAGACACAGGATGTTAAAGCAATTGGACGATAGTTAGAGGGTTAGGAATGGTCACCCTACTTCGGGACCGGCTGAATGATAGCAAACTTCCAGAAAGAAGAAAAGGTACAAGTTGATAGACAAAGGCGAAAGAATTTACCTAGGCAAGGGGTAAGCACAGTTCTTGAGGACAACGGGAGGGACTCCATCAGGCCCATAAGCATTGTTAGTATTGAGGCCAGTGATGGAAGAAAATACATTAGCCGAAGAAATTTCAGTGTCAGCCATGAGGAAGTCAAAGGGGGGAAGTGTTGGAGGAACAGCACCAGAATCATCTGAGGTGGAATTGGAGGAGAAAGTCTGATTGAAGAGATCTGCTTTATCAGTAGAAGAAATAGCTACAGAGCCATCAGAGTACAAAAGATTACGGAAGGATAATGAGGTAAAGTTGTTAGAAAGGTTTTGGTAAGGTGCCAAAATGAAGCGGGAAGAGTTCGTTTTGGAGAGTTGAGGGCAATTAGTATGGATGAAATTATTTCTAGCAGAGCGAAGTACAGACTTAGCACGATTCCGGGCAGGAACATATAAAAGATGTGATTCAGGGGTGGGTTGACTCTGGTACCTTTTGTAGGTCCTTTCCTTGTCGTGGACAGCATTAGAATATGCGTGATTAAACCAAGGCTCTCTAGCATTAGTCAAAGGATATGAGAAGGCAATATATCCTTCCATGCACGAGTAATGCGCGAGGCACACTCAGATGGTTCCCGGCCATGGAAGCAATAGTCATACAAGAGAAAATCAAAAAAGTCCTGGCTGAAGGCTTCCCAATCTTTGCCTCGAAAGTGCCACAATCGACGTTTCTTTGGAGGGTCCACAGGCCGTACCGGAGTGATAGGACAGGTTAAGGTAATAAGGTTGTGATCGGAGGAGGTCAACGGAGAGGAAAGATTAACAGTGTAAGCAGAAGGTTAGTTGTAAGAATGAGGTCAAGTATGTTGGAGCTCTCTTCAAGGCGGTCAGGGATATGGGTAGTTTGCTGTACAAGCTGCTCTAAGTCATTTAGGATAGAAAAGATGTAGGCTTGTTCACCAGGTGGATCAGTGAAAGGAGAGGAGAGCCAGAGGTGATTGTGAACAATGAAATCTCCTAGAATGGAGATATCAGATAAAGGAGAAATGGCCAGAATGTGTTCCACTGTAGAAGTAAAATGGTTGATACATTTTTCATAGTCAGTAGAATTAGGGGATAAGTACACAGCACAGATATATTTAGTCAGACAATGACAGGAAAGCCGTAGCCAGAGAATAGAGAATTCAGAAGAATCAAGTTCAGGAACACGAAAACAAGATAAGTCGTTGTGTATGTATACACAACAACCACCATTGTCTTTGAAATGAATATAGAGAAAGTAGAAGGATACAGAAAAGGGTTTGCTATTTGTTGTCCCAGACAGCTGAGTCTTAGTCTGGGAGAAAAGGTGAGGTCTAGAATAGGAAAAAGGGTGCTCAGATGAGCGAAAGTTAGAGGAAAGGCCGCGAATGTTGCAGAAATGAAGAAGTGAGTCAGACAGTGGTTCCAGGCATCTCATTAAGTCGTCACCGGGAGAGGGGCAGATGGCAGAAAGCTCCATCTGGTGCCTTGTGTGGATATCCAGGAGGAAGCAGATGATTCTATAATAGAGAATAATGAAGTAAGACAACATCAGTGTCTGAAAAAGTATTGGACGCCTGGAATAGACACTGGGGCAAAGATCATCTTTTGAGCCTAAGGAAGAGATTTTATGGGGCTCAGGCTGCCAGCAAAAAGTCAATCATAAACATAGATGTGGTCTTAGTAAAAACAGAACAACCAAGATCCCAGTGGCCATTAGCTAAAGTTACTTCCAAACATCCAGATTCGGAGGGAGTGCCGAGACTTGTAATAATTAAATGTCGTGGACACATCAATATAAAAAACATTGATAAATTGGTGGCCCTTGAGTTAACGGTTACCCCAGAGACAGTGAATGATGATGAGCAATTGGGTCAAGATGTGCAACCTAGAAGGGCAACAGCATAGGGTTTTCAAGCTCTATGGAGACAGCTCCTGTTTAGAGGTAACATTACGTGATACAGCGTATCATTTTTCGCTCGGCCTCAAACTGTGGGAAATATTTTCCCCCAGAGTGGTTGCGCTCTTTACTTTTTAAAAGAGTTGTACCTATTGAAAGCAGAGGAAAACCATTCAAGCAGTTTTTTAACCCAGAGATTACGTTTTAGTTCTATCTATCTATCTATTGCCAGACGCCATAATCCCGCAAGGGGTGGCCATTTGACTCCGAGTTATTTGTTTTACGGGGAGGGGCACTAACCCTCCACCAACCCACTTGTTGACACGTAGGGAGCACGTATGGTTTGGTTATATGGTTACCGCCCAGCGTTGTAAATGGTTTCTTGGTTTACAGGAAACTATTTGGCTTGTCACTCAATGTAAAGCCACCTGTTAAGGAAAGAAAAGCAATAAGAAGTGACAGGAAAGATGGGAGAAATAGGAAGAGAGGAGGACAGGCACAGAAAAAGAATGATAAAGGCTAAGGAAGAAGAAGGCAGCACTACATCAAGTGAGTGGATGATGGTCGCCACCACCTACCACTAACGTTTTAGTTAATAATTCTTATTAGTAGTAAATTAAATGCTATTGCATTTAACCCTAGTGGATAACTATATTGTAAATACCTGTAAATACTCAGGTATTTTCTAGTGATCTGACTGCGCTTTCGTGGTAGGATGACGTGTATCCCGACGAGAAAACGGAGGGAGGTTTAATACATAATCACATAGATGATGTGAATATTTGGCATTAGTTTCATTTAAAACTAAGATTAAATTAAGTTAGATTTATCTTGTATATTTCATGAAGTAATTGAACTGTATTTAGTTAACTGTAATTAAATAATAGTTGGCATCTCTGAACCCTATGAGGGAAGAGAGACTCTCCATTTTTTCACTCTGATCCTAAAGCTCATTCGAGCCGCACCTTGTAAAAATCACACCTAAGGACGTTTGCAAACTAATCAGCTGAGACTTCATGCCTGCTGTCATCTGTTATTTCGACTTCATCTAAATAAGTAACCTTTATGGTATGGCCAAATCGGAGGGACTGGCTAGGATATAAGGAGATAATTACCTTTGAGTTAGAGTATCAATTATACCCTAATTTCCTAACAGACTTCTGTTACTTAAATTTAGTATTGATCGTGTTTAGACTAACACTCGTCAGAGAAAAGGAGTGTAAAAAATTTCTGGCAATATTATCTCTTGTGACATCCCTCTTCAAGAGGCAGGATGAGGCTGATGCTAGCATGTTATCACTTGAAGAAAAATTGGAGAGTAATTAGGAATAAGTTATGGATGAAATAACTGATGTAAAGGCCAAATTATACAGTTGAGAGGAATCAGTCAGTAAGTATGAGAAAAGTGATCAAGGAACTGAACGAAGTGAAAGCAAAAGTATTTAGTGACGACAAAACAAGATCTGGAGGGCTACAGAGATGTGTTGCAGAGGGAAGTAAAGAAAATTAAAATTCAAGTAAACAATACTGAAGCCGCTGTGAGCAACATAATAAGGAAGACTGCAGCTCAGCTACAGAGTTGGATTAACAGAAAGAGTAAGTAACCTTGTCCTTTACGGAAAAATGGAGCAGGTAAAAAAAAGGAATCTTAATCTCGGCCAAAGATCAGACGAAAATAAAAAAGGACAGTGATTTTCCATGAGCTGTGTGATGAAATTGGAACTGAGCCCTATTTAATGACATAATTCAGTTCAAAAGAATTGGTCAATATTGTGCAGTATTGAATCGGTCACAGAGGTTAACATAAGAACAAACTCAAAGCCGAGGAGTAAGCCAATGATGGTTATTCTAAGAAAGGGAAGAATAAAGGACAGGGTGCTGGGAAATAGTTTTAAGTTAATGGTTGTAAAGAATGAAGTGCTTAGATAGATCAGTATCTTCCAAGACATGAATAAGGAAGAATGACAAAGAATTAACCCCTACACCGCGGAGTTGTCGGAGGTTCACCGTGCCATTCCTGCGGGGATATTCACGCTCTGACTGATTTTTTTGAAATATTTGCCAAAATCAGTTATTAGTCCTAGAATATTATAATTAAATATGCTTATGGCACATACCTTCAGCTTTCTCCTGGGATTTTTTTTTTTTAGCACTCGTTGACTACCGTATTACTTGTGGAGACTTCTGAAGTTGGGAAACTAAGTCTCCACTTTAAACTTCCCGACATCTCCTAATCTGAATACTACTGCCAGATATTATCACTAGAAACACTCTTCAATGATTTCCAAGTAGTTTGGAATCCATACTCCCCCTTCAAAAAAAAAAAAAAAATACTGTGAAAGCATTACATGTAAATTACGAGCGCGTATGAGCCTCCCACTCGCGCTAATTCGCTACTTGTATTCTGTAATTTCTTACTCATATACACACTCACACTTTATTATTTCTAGTACTTTAGTACACTTATATATATCTACAGTCCTTTACCGCTTCCCACACGATATTTAGTAGGGGTAGAGGTCACAGGGCCTTTTATAATAGGCGCAAAAGCGGCAGAAATGGAGGGGCGTCATTTCACCATGAAGGACGAGAGCAAACTGATTGTATCTCGGTAGTGAAGAGTTGAAAATGTTAGCTGAAATGTATATGCTAAGAAATAATTCGTAGGAAATCTAGACAATACATAATAAATTAGGTAGTTCCAGGTGAATATAAATATCACTCAGGCTTCTCCCATCCTTTCTTATATATATTTATAGTACGAGAGTAGCTCATACGGCATATTTCATGGGGAAAAAAAGCAGGGAAAACTAGCGAACGAGTGCAGGTTGGATGTTGCCAAGTGATAATTAGCCAATTCCAGGTGTATG
>JAGKTI010020533.1:3753-16270 GCA_018397915.1 Birgus latro | reverse complement strand
TCGAGCGGTCACATACTGTTTAGTGTGAGTGTAGGGGGTGGTCACTTGCATTGTTCACACTGCGTGTCTTGGTGGTGATCCCTATATTTTGTCAGATTCTTATCCCATTTTACTTATATTTAACCTTACCTATAGCTTTTAAGAAAGATACAAATGTCAGTGGTGGTGTCAACCATAAACACCAGTCTGTTCCAATACAGTCAAACCTCCTTGATTGTGGTTAATTGGTCTGCTACACTACCACAATGCCGAAACCCATCAATAACCATATAAAGCAGTAAATGGGAATATATGTTAAGTGGTTCAGGGCCCACAAGTTTACACTCACTGTTTGCCTAACACCCAAATCATAATCCTTAAAAAAATTGGAGGGTCTGGCTCAGCAGTGTTTTCACCGATTCTGCTACTCTAGATTGTGAACCAGACGACCCCTTTCTCTTATATTTTTCCCAACTAACTTTGTAAGCCAGCATTGTTATCAGTGTATTTTTGTCTGTGAATACAAAATTCTCACAATTATCCACTCATAACCTTCAAAATCTGCTCTTGTGAATGGTACACTTCACAAATTTCCTGCTCTTGTAGTTAAATTGACCCTTAAGTACTCGTACTATACCACCACTTCGTTTTGTTCTTAACCCGCCCAGTCCCGACCGGTGTTTTACCCAGCCTCCCCCCGGACCCCAACCGATTTTCAACTTTTTTTTTTTTGGCTCAATCCTCCGCTTTTAGTGAGAAACATCGAAAATTCATAGAGAAATCGCCCTCCTGAGGTTAAAAATGTTGATACAGGCGTCATTTAGCCTTACATTTTCTTTCTTTTTCAGGGTACCTGGCTAAAGAAAATGAACTATGGAAGGGTAAACTAATTCAAGCCATTTAAATTATGTATTTATTTATTTATTTGGTACGAATTTATGTGTAGTACAAGTCTGTATTGGTTTTCACACAATAATATAGGCGTTTATAACCACTGTTCACTCACCCAAAACACCAGTATATGGCACCTTCCTTTACGACATTGCCACCTCATCACTTCTGGTTGTTTTTATCTCTAGCTCCTTTGTTTCTTTGTCCACCTCAGGAATTACTTTCACCGTGAATTTCGTCATTGGAGATACCGTGGGGCAACATACCCTTACTGGCCAGGTTACTGCTAACAGGTGAATTGCCCAGTGTGGGGGGGAGGGGGGAGGGGGGTTAGGTAGGGCCAGGCAGTATCCCCGCTTGACAGCAGGTTGAGGAAGGTCTCCCACATATGCCTACCAAAAATCACCCGCAAATGTTGAAAAACGTGCACAGAATGGGCCTTGCAATTGAGTGACGTACGATACGTGTCGGTGGGTCTGTCTGCGGAAAAAAGTAGCAATGTGCATCGTACGTCGGTGGGGCTCGGCGGGTTAAATACTCCCACAGCTAAAGCAAAATGTTATTTCCATCACTGGTATCTACTAATGCATTTTTTGAGTGAGTGTGGAGTACATAAAACATTATTACATTTCGGGGTTGTTTACACGTGGAAGTTGGTCATCACGAGGCACGCCTTTACCATAGCAACCAGTAGGCAGCCACCCGGTGATCTTCCGCATTGGCACCCGTGCCTTTACGTATGTTTTCACTCACATGTCTGGTCACAGTGGTGTATTAACAGCTATTTGAGGCGATTTTATGCAGTTACACATTTTTATTATGCTTTAACAAAAACAGTAAAGCAGGATAGGGTAGAACTGTTGAAAAACCTGGACTATGATGTTCCCGTGCCGAAGCTGTGCGGCACATATGGTATTCGTTCATCAACTGCTTATTATGTAAAGAAGCAAAGGGGAAAAATATTGAAATTCTATGTAGAGCATTTGAAAAACTATGAAAGATGGTATGAGTACTAAGCAAGATCGAGTGATGATGGAATGGATTCGATAGCGGCGATGAAGTGGACTTGCAGGTAGCTTGATAAAGAACCAGGCTCAGCTGTTCCATTAGAACATGAGTGAGATTACACTGAAGGTTTGTGGGTCAGAGGTGTACTGTTGAATTATTATACGTGACCTCTGTTGGTCCCAGTTGAACTATTATACTGTATGTGACATAATGGGTTAGTCTGGCAAAACGGTTCATCCGGCAAGGCTCTGGAACCAAGGTTACTGAAAATTCGAGTTATACCTGTACAAACATAATTCCTCAGTCTTACCATAATAGAGATACATTTACTATAGATTCATATTTAAGGCCTCTGTATGCTAAATTTGCTCCCAATTGAATAAATCACCTAACCTTAGCGAGAATGGAATACCCAAGTGTACCAATGGCAGTGACGGTCATGGATTTTTTTTTCCTTTAATGCAAGGAAGAAGGAACGTTCCCAAAGGCCAGGAGCCCGCAAACCATTCCTTTGAAGAAAAAAAAAAGATACAAACGAGAGCCAAATTCAAGATCCGTTCATTTCGAGATGCCTGGACACACTGCATTTGAAGGACTGGAGACGATAGGAAGTAGAAGAGAGGGAAACGGTTCCAGAGTTGGCCTATTGCATAAGTGAAGGATTGGGAGTAACGGTTAACTCTTGCATTGGAGAGTTGGACAGAAAAGGGATAAGAGTTTGTTACTAGATGGGGTGCAACGCTCCCGTTGTAAAGGTGGAGGGATGCAAGCAGACAGTTCAGAGGAGCAGTGATCACTGAAGTAGTGACAGAAAAGAGATAAAGATGCAACAGTGCGGCGAAGAAGAGATAGAGGTTGATGGGAGCCAGTAAGAGGAGGAGAGTTAATGAGACAAAAAGTCTTTGACTCCACCCTATTGAGAAGAGCTGTACATGGAAAGCCTCCCTACACATGAGAGTTGTAATCCACACAGGGGCGAATAAAACCTGTGTATAAAGCCAACAATGTGCAGGAGTAAAGAAGGTATGAAGTCGGGTTAGCACACCCAATCTCTCGGAAGCAGATTTTAAAAGAGATGTAATATGATCTTTCCAAGATAAGTCCCTTGTGAATGAAAACCCAAGTATGTTTAAGGACGATGCAGGATTGAGCTGGATATTATTAAACACTAGTGGGTACACTATCTATCTACCTATCTATTGCCAGACGCCATAATCCAGTAAGGGGTGGCCACAATCAAATTGCTTCCACGTCGCCCTGTCCTCCGCCATTTCATTGCATTGCTTCTAGCTTACACCCCCCTCTCTCATATACCTCTCCACTCCATCCCTTCATCTCATCCTTGGCCTCCCCCTCCCTCTCCCCCCCCCTCGACCTCACTCACATACGCTCTCCTTGTCAGTCTCTCACTCTCCATCCTCTCCACATGGCCAAACCACCTCAGTGTGTTTCTCCTAACGCTTCCTATCACATCCACATCCACACCACAATGCTCCTTCACTTCCTCGTTTGTTAGTCTGTCTCTCCATGTAACTCCACGTGCTCCTCTCAAATAACTCATTTCCACTGCTCTCACTCTTGACTTCTGTCCCCCCAACAAGGTCCAAGCTTCACTTGCATACGTCAGAGTTGGTGTCAAAATGCTGTCATGTAGTAGCTTTTCCACTTCCATTCTCACTTACCTGTTTCTTATCACTGCTTTCAAGGAACAAGCAACCTTCCTTCCCTGTTGTACCCTTTCAAGCACTGCACCCTCAAAACTTCTATCCTTACTCATCACATTGCCCAAGTACTGAAACGCACTCACATTTTCCATTTCCTCCTAGTCCAACCTCACTGTACATTCACTGACTTCATTTCTATCGAAGACCATAACTTTACTCTTCCCTACAATCAGCTTTAGATTCCGTTTCTTACACACTCCCAAACTCATCTACCAAGCTTTGCAGTTCCCCTTCGTCTTCACTTAACAACACAGTATCATCTGCAAACAACAGTACAGGGAGTTTCCAAACACTGCCCTCGCTCACTAGGCTGCTTCAACATTCACTGCCCTACCTTGTATCTTTTTTTTATAACCCCATCCATATACAGATTGGACAACCATGGAGACATGACACATCCTTGTTTCAATCCAACCTTCAAATAGAAAAATTCACTCAGTTCACTATCCACACGCACTGCGGCCTTAGCACCCTCATACATACTCTTCACGGCCTTCAACAACTTCCCAACTACTCTATATATTCTTAATACTTTCCACAGTCTGTGTCTATCCACCCTGTCATATGCTTTCTCCAACTCTATGAGGGCTGCATACAACTTCTTTCCCTTCTCTAGAAACTTTTCCACTAAAGATCTAAGGATGAATATCTGATCTACACAACCTCTTCCCTTCCTAAAACCTCCCTGTTCTTCAACTAATTCCTCTGTTATTTCCCTAATTCTGTCAACAAGTATCCTACCATATACTTTTCCTAGTACACTAAGAAGACAAATGCCCCTGTGATTACCACACACTTCTTTTTCCCCTTTTCCTTTGTACAGGGGAATAATTATACGTGACTTCCAATCCTCCAGGACTTTACCTTCCTCCCAGGCCAATCCATACAACTTCCACATCCATTCTGCTACTATCTCTCCCCCATGCTTCAGCATTTCACCACACACTCCATCAATTCCTGGGGCTTTCCCCATTTTAATTCTCTTCATAGCTTCCACAACTTCCATCTTACTAATTTCTTTCTCTCTTCTCACATCCCTCCTTCTCCCAGCCATTCCCCAGCCACTTATACTTGCACTACTTTCATTCTCTTTGTTCAACAATTCCTTAAAGTGTTCTCTCCATCTGATCACTTTTTCTCCCTTCTCGACTAGTAATCTACCATTTTTATCTTTCACTCCCCAACTAACTTCTTTAACACCCTGTCTAACTCTCTTTATCTCTTTCCAGAACATTTTCTTACATTTCCCCCACTTTACATTCAAGTTCCAAATTCCTCTTCCACTCTCTTCTTACTCTCTCTTACTAATCTTTTCACCTCTCTCTTCCTCTCTTCACATACTCTCTCTTCCATCTCTCAACTTCTTTCATGCCCCTGTTTCTCATCCACTCACTATATGCTTTCTTCTTTTGTGCCACAGCCTGCCTTACCTCTTCAGTCCACCATGCTGTTCCCTGCACCCCCTTTCGTCTTCTCTTCATCCCACACACCGCCTCACATGCTGCACAGATTTCTTCTGTGAATATCTTGCACATACCTTCCACGTCCCCCATCTGCTCCAATCTATATTTACCCAATCACTCCTCCACTTCCCTCTTATATTCTGCCTCCTGTGGAAGAATTTGTTGGGTTGATAGGTGTAAGAACTGAATCTTTGATACATTAAAAACAACAAGATTACTTTTACCTTACTCAGAGATGCGAGCCAAGTCAGACATTAGGTGTGCCAAAGCCTCATCCCTTGTTTGTTGAAGTAAATGCGGAAATGGACATTGCCAATGCGGGAACAAAATAGAAGGGTCATTTGGGTCTGTCCGCAAAATGCCTGATGATGACTAATGTGTCATAAAGGGCAAAAAAAAAATTAAAAAAAAAGTTTTCCGTTGAATTGTGTCATTTTTGGAGGCGTCATAGCTTGCCTGGTTCTCGTCAAAAGTAATGAGTCGGCAACTGTGGGTCCCGATACCAGCATCAGTGCATACAGGTTGTTTAGTACCAAACTAGCTGTCAGTGGGGGAGGAGTGTGTGGTCCCTTGTCCCTTTAAATCCACTCTATTACCCGCATCACGGCAGCATGACATATTTCACTATACCAGTAGTGCTTATGTAGAGTTTTGGGGCACTATTGTGATTAGATTTGGTGTTTGGAATAGGAAATTTAGGTGTTTGTGAAGCATTTGTGGCAGTTATCAGCCATTGAGCCAACAAAAATTTTGCTACTGTTTCTAACCCTGGCCCCAGAACTACACTGCCTCTACCCTTCACCAAATGTGAGTATTCATCTATAAAAAGAGTGTCAGTGTATCATGTCAACATAGTCTGCAATACCTAGTGTGCAAGGAAATAGTGGAACAGTGCAGTAGGTTAGAGGGAGGCAGGAAACAACCCTATAGTCACGAAATGGTGTGAGTACACCGTAGTTTTTTTGCATTTTCTAAAAAAAACTATTAGGTGTAGGGGAACAGTTAGGGCTTAAATGAAAGCCCATAAAATTCTGCATAAGATGATGAAATTAAAACATGACACTGCCGAGAAAAGTTTTTTGCTAGAGCCCCCCGAATAAAAAATCTGTTGTCTGTCGGTTATGGATGTTACTTTTTCACTTATTACTCGAAAACCATACCTCATGTCAAACTGGGGACTATCCCTTTCGAAAGCTAATAAAATTCTCTTTCTATTGATGGTATAACATGTTGAGATAGGTTAGTAAACATTGGAGTTATGATGTTGGGAATTAAGATGAATGTTCCTGAATGTTTATTCACAGCGCCCTAACGTACGTACAGTGTGTTTTACTGTGTTTTTTTTTCTTACTTATCGTGTAGAACAAACATCGACGAATAGGAATATATAGGTTTTGTGGCAAAATAAATAAGTTTTGGTAATAAAAATAAGCCAAGAATACACGATTTTGGTGCGTGCAGAGGGTGGCGGGGGGTGGGGAGTGATGTGTCATAGACCACAAAACTTACTAAACTTATCTGTGTGCAAAAGGGTTAAAACTTTTCTTTTATCAAACTACCCACAACAATAATGCTTTGGAGTCCCCTAGACATACTCTGTCGACCATGTTTATCAACTTATTTCTTTCCATACTGAAGATTTGCTTATATTTAACTTCTCTAAAAAAAATCCCTGCCCTCAAACTGACAGCCAATTCCTCCATCTCCCATAATCGTAACAATTTTATGCATATTCTTATCACTACGATCATGAAACAAATTTCTTCAGTGTATCCATTTTTTTTCTTTTATGCTAGGAAGAAGGAACCAAAGGCCAGGAGCCCACAAACTGTTCCTTCCAAGAAAAAAACTAAAACAATACAAGAGAGAGCCAAATTCAAGCCGATCATTTCGAGATGCCAGGACACATTGCATTTAAAAGACTAGAAATCTTAGGAAGTAGGAAATACAGACAGAGGAAGACAGTTCCAGAGTTGACCTGTTGCATAAATGAAGGACTGGGAGTAATGGTTAACTCTTGCATTAGAGAGCTGGACAGAAAAGGGATGAGAGTTTGTTGCTAGATGGGTGCTATGCACCCGTTGTAGAGGTGGAGGGATGCAAGCAGACTGTTCAGAGGAGCAGTGTCCATTGAAGTAATGATAGAAAAGAGATAAAGATGCAACAGTGTGGCAAAGAGACAGAGATTGAAGGGAGCCAGTAAGAGGAGGAGAGTTGATGAGACAAAAAGCCTTTGACTTCACCCTATTGAGAAGAGCTGCATGTGGGGAGCCTCCCCACACATGAGAGTTGTACTCTACACAGGGGCGAATAAAACCCGTGTATAAACTTAACAACTGTGCAGCGGTAAAGAAGGAATAGAGTTGGCTTTGCACACCTAATCTCTTGGAAGCAGATTTTACAAGAGATGTGATATGATCTTTCCAAGATAAGTCATGAGTGAACGAAACCCCAAGCATGTTCAAGGATGCAGCAGGATTAACCCGCCGAGTCCCATCAACGTACGGTGTATGTCGCAACTTTTTCCCGCGGACAAACCCAACGACGTACATCATACGTCACGCAATTGCAAGGCCCATTGTGTGCACATTTTTCAACATTCACGGGTGATTTTTGGTAGGCATATGTGGGAGACCTTCCTCTACCTGCTGTCAAGTGGAGATACTGCCTGGCCCCTCCTAACCCCCCTTCCCCCCTCCCCCCACACTGGCAATTCACCTGTTAGCAGTAACGTAGCCAGTAAAGGTATTTTCCCCCACGGTCGCTCTAATGACGAAATTCATGGTGAAAGTGATTCCTTAGGTGGAGGACAATGAAACAAAGAAGCTAGAGGTAGAAACAAACAGAAGTGATGAGGTGGTAATGTCGTAAAGGAAGGTGCCATATACTGGGGTTTTGGGTAAGTGAACAGTGCTTATAAACGCCTATATTATTGTGTGAAAACCATTATAGACTTTTACTACACATAAATTCGTACCAAATAAATGAAATAGATAAGTAATTTAAAGTGGCATGAATTAGTCAACCCTTCCATAGTTCGTTTTCTTAGCCAGGTACCCTGAAAAAGAAGGAAAACGTAAGGTTGAGTGACACCTGTATCAACATTTTTTTACCTCTGGATCGCGATTTCACTATGAATTTTCGATGTTTCTCACCAAAAGCGAAGGTTTCAGCCTAAAAACAAAAAGTCGAAAATCGGTCAGGATCTGGGGGTAGGCTGGGTAAAAAAAACGGTCGGGACTCAGCGGGTCAAGCTGGATATTATTGAATATTGGAGGGTACTTCTGTGGAAGAGTTTGCTGGATTGATAGGTGTAAGAACTGAGTCTTTGATGCATTAAAAACAAGATTATTTTTACCCCAGTCAAAGACACAAGCCAAGTCAGACAGGCTTGCCATAGCCTCATCCCTTGTTTGTTGTAGTAACTGCTGAGATGGACGTTGCGGGAACCTAATGGAAAGGCGAAGGGTGGAGTCATCAGTGTACGAGTGGATAGGGTTAGATGTACAGCTTAGAAGGTCATTGATGAATAAAACGAAGAGAGTTGGTGATAGGACAGAACACTGAGGAACACCTCTGTTGCTAGATCCGGGAGAAGAGCGATGGCTGTCTGCAACAGCAGCTGTAGAACGACCAGAAAGGAAGCTAGAGATGAAGGCACAGATAGAAGGTAGAAACCGTAAGAGGGCAGTTTGGAAATTAAAGATTTATGCCAGACTCGATCGAATGCCTTTGAGATATCAAATGCAATGGCAAAGCTTTCGCTATAGTCCCGAAAGGAGGATGCCCAGGAGTCTGAAAGGTAGGTGAGAAGATCGCCAGTGGAGCGACCCTGATGGAACCCATACTGACGATCAGAAAGAACGTTGTGATAGGAAAAATGCTTTAAAATTTTTCTGTTATGAATTGACTTGAAAACTTTTGAGACACAGAATGTTAAAGCAATTGGACGATAGTAGGAGAGTTGGGAATGGTCACCCTTCTTTGGGACCAGCTGAATGAGAGCAAACTTTCAGCAAGAAGGAAAGGTACAAGTTGACAGACAAAGGCAAAAGAGTTTACCTAGGCAGGGTGTAAGCACAGAAACATAGTTCTTGAGGACAACAGGAGGGACTCCATCAGGCCCATATGCCTTGTTAGTATTGAGGCCAGTGATGGCAGAAAATACATCAGCTAAAGAAATTTAATGTCAGCCATGAGGAAGTCAGAGGAGGGAAGTGATGGAGGAACAGCACCAGAATCGTCTAAGTTGGAACTGGAGGGGAAAGTCCGAGTGAAGAGATTTGCTTTTTCATTAGACGAAATAGCTACAAAGCCATCAAGATTTGCTTTTTCATTAGACGAAATAGCTACAAAGCCATCAGAGTGGAAAAGAGGAGGGAAGGATGATGAGTTAAGGCAAGATGCCAGAAGGAGTGGGAAGAATTCGTTGTCGAGTTGGTGAGTTGAGAGCATTTAGTATGGATGAAATTATTTTTAGCAGCACGAAGGACAGACTTAGCATGATTCCGGGCAGAAACATAAAAAATACGTGATTCAGGGGTAGGTTGGCTCCGATACTTTTTACAGGCCCTCTCCTTGTTGCGGACAGCATTAGAACAAGCGTGATTAGTGATTAAACCATGGCTTTCTTGCATTAGTCAAAGGATATGAGAAAGGAATGTATGCTTCCATGCCCGAGAGAATGACCTCCGTAATGCGCAAAGCACACTCAGATGGCTCCCGGCCATGGAAACAATAATCATTCCAGGGAAAATCAAAGAAGCACTGTCTGAGGGCCTCCCAATCTGCAGCTCCAAAGTGCCACAGACGACGTTTCTTGGAGGGTCCGCAGGCCATACTGGAGCAAAATATCGGGTTAAGGTAATGAGGTTATAATCAGAGGAGCCCAACGGAGAGTAAAGATTAACAGTGTAAGCAGAAGGATTAGCTGTCAGGAAAGTATGATGGAGCCCTGTCTAAGGCAGTCAGGGATACAGGTAGGGTTCTGTACAAGCTGCTCTAGATCATTAAGGATAGAAAAGATGTAGGCTTGTTCACCAGGTGGATCAGTGAAAGGAGAGGAGAGCCAAAGGTGGTGGTGAACATTGAAATCTCCCAGAATGAAGATTTCAGAGAAAGGAGAAATGGATAGAATGTGTTCCATCGTAGAAGTAAGATAGTCAAAGAATTTTTGACAGTCAGTAAAATTAGGAGATAAGTAAACAGGACAGATATATTTAGTCAGAGAATGACAGGAGAGCCGAAGCCAGAGAGTAGAGAATTCAGAAGAATCAAGTTCAGGAACACAAGAGCAAGATAGATTGTTGCGTACATATACACAACAGCCGCCTTTGGCTTGAAATGAGTATAGAGAAAGTAGGAGGATACAGAAAAGGGTTTGCTGGCAGGTGCCTCAGACAGCTGAGTCTCAGTTAAGAAGAGAAGGTGAGGTTTAGAGGAGGAGAGGTGATGTTCAACGGATTAGAGGAAAGGCCGCGAATGTTGCAGAAATGAAGAAGAATTGAGTCAGACAATTGTTCCAGGCAGCTCTCAGTGTCGTCTCCGGGGGAGGGGGAGATGGCGGGGGCAAATTTGGTCCTCCTCTCCCCTGCGGACTCCGAGGCATCTTTAGTTGTAGCCATTTTACGTTTTAATTTTGAAAAGGAAGTGTAGTGCGTACTGTGCATGTAGTTTGGTGTTGACAGTTTGAGAGCTCAGTCAGTTATTATACTTGAGGTTCTGCTCTTCCACCAATATTCTTCCCTTAATTAATCAGTTATCTGAGCTGACTATTAACTAGTTTCACTTACATTATGATGATCATACCCTTCACTGTTACACCCTGTTCTCGCAGCGTTCATCACCGAGGACACTGAAACACTTACGTGATTGGGCAATGGCATGGATAACCTCTGGCTTAGCCATTATTTTTCACTGAAGCAAAGGATATTATGTTGTACCTAACGCCCTCGAAAACGGTTGCTTTATCATTTTTCTCGGCATAGTCTTCCACATGACTACACATTTTCCTAAAAAATAGTCACAGGACATTTCTTCATCATCTCTAAATATCCACAGTGTCTCTGTTGTGAAATACAGTATTTTGAAAAGATCACATTACTTACCTTGTTAAATCAGTTCTAGAACCTGAGTTGGCATCAGATAACATGTTCAGTCCTTCATGAAGTCAAGTGTTGGAATTTAATTTGGCAGTCTTTAAAAATCTGTCTGTCCCACTGACTATTTTTTTTTTTATGAACAGATCTTTATTTTGCTTTTTTTTCGTGCAACTGTCTTTGGAAGAGGCAGTGTTTTAGGTTCTTTGTCTTTAGTACTTTCTATTTCCTTAACAGAAGTAATAATTACTGATAAACAAATACATATGTTTATGTTGATACAAAGGCAGGAACGTACATAGACATGATTATCATTACCAGAATATAGAGCACCAATGAGAAATAAAATGCTAAAATCAGAATGTACCAAAAAAAAAAAGAAAACGAGAAAAACTATGAATATGTAAAAGCAAAAATTCTTTCTCTACTGTTAACACTTCAGTTCCAGTGATCACTACATTCTGTCTGGCTAGCTCTGTGTATCAGTGACTTTCTCAGACTGAGTGTTTGCCGGACTGATCTGCAATACACGGCTTAACGGGTCTTTGAAGTGATATACAGTGAAAAGGTCCACTGATTCAAAATAAGCTTTCCGACATATATATTGTATACTTCATGATGTGATGCACCTTATGGAATTAGAGTATACTCATGGTGCACCCTGCTGGGGATGGTGACCTTAATCCCCGGCCCTGACCCTTACGGCCACTGGCCAAGCACCATCATTAGGCCAGATTTCCCCCATCAGTGCCACGGGGTCGTGAAAATACCATTAGGTGCTCGTGCGTCAGGCGGAAAGGCGGTAATACCCAGAAGCAGCTCGATTGTCAGAGAGAGAGAGACAGACAGACAGACAGAGAGGTGAATGTATGTATATGCTTTAGTATTTGGGTGTGTATGTGCAATGGTGCATGCATGCATGTGTGTGGGTAGACGCTACGTACACCCACATACCTTGCATCTTACCAGCTGGTATGGTCTGAACTGTTAACACATTCGTAAATGTATATGGTCATATTTTCACGTGCGCCACCGGATGTTTGATATTGTAGAACAGTGCATGCTTAATTTCTTGCAATTAGTGTTCCCCTCCTTGGAAAATGGGCAGAAATAATCAATACAATGCATCGCTGTGCACACTGCCTGTTGAAAACAGTGGCACTACTGCCACCACTACTTCCATAAAAATGTAGTGGCACTGCCATTACAGCTGTTGTGTTGGTATTATAGTGCACCACCACTACATTAGCCGTTAGCACTACTTTATATATATATACAGTATATATATATATATATATATTAGATAGATAGATATAGATATAGATATATAGATAGATAGTATACACATATAGAT
>JAGKTI010020532.1:0-16270 GCA_018397915.1 Birgus latro | reverse complement strand
GAAAAAACAAACATTATATTGAAAAATTATCTCATGTGAAGTAAGCAAATGCATAAGAGTACTTCACCTAAAACAGTCTTTATTTAATGATTTTGTGAATTTATTGAAGACTAGAAAATTCAATTCGTTACTTTAAATACACTGTACTGTACGCCAGGGAACAGTGATTTCCCTTCATCATTTGTTAGCAAAAGTGAAAATAACTTTATGCAGTTCTGATACTTATCATGCCAAACATTTATTAAGTGTGCCAAAGGAGTTCAACAAACTGAATATCTTGCCGTGAAGTAAATACGGTTGCGGAACACTGCTCTACAGTACAATATCTTTTCATTATAATCTTGTTATCAGGAAACTGCATTCAATACAGGAGAGACATTTAGTGATGCAGAGTTAAACACAGCCTTCATTAGCCCCGTCACCAATTGGGCAGCAGATTGTGTTCTTTGCACTATTTTTACACTGCCTTCTATGTATTATCGATCACCCTTCCATTCTCTCTCTCTCTCTCTATCTCTAATCTAACTTAACCTATCCTATTCTACCCTAACATTTAACTGATGAACAGAATTATATGCAAAAATGGAACGAAGAATGAGAATCAGACCTAGAACACTCTCCTGAGAAGGTTGAAATGGTTTGGGCATGGCGAGGAAAAGATATATTTAATGTAATCTGATTAAAGGTATCGTGAAAAGATATATTTAATGTAATCTGATTAAAGGTATCGTGAAAATAGTTTGATTTATCGCTTCTTGTTAACTTATTTCATCTACAACTGATATGACATCCAGTTAACATGGTGTGCGGTACTCAGATATATTTACGGTCGATTCTCTGTTGTAACTTGGATTTGTTCTCGTAGGAGGGGCCAGGAAAGGTGAGGGTCAAGTCTTCCGATGTCTCCTGTTCTTCCTACAAAATAAATCTCAGTTAGGAATTCATTATCGTAGGTTATATCTGTACTGTGCAGGAAGAACAAGGATAGGCGTGAGCGTACTCTCCCCATGTGTAGTTCTTCCTGCTGAAACAAATCTAAACTAGAATGACACTTAGTAGAGGACATACCTTCGCCAAGGCCCAACATGCAGCTGGCAAAAGACTACCCCCTTTAAAAGCATATTTAAATCCGCTAGATCCGGAATTTTATATGGATCCGCGCCAAACTGTACACATTCGTAGATATCAACATCCTAAATATGCCTGATTTTTTTTTTTTTCATCAAAATCCATGCAATATTCACTGAGAAATTTATGAAAATGTCAAAAAACGCCCTGTCTCGCAATGATAAAAAAAAAAAAAAACTGGATCCGCACCAAAATTTAATGAAGTCTATACTGGGCCAAGACCCATTATTCTACCAAGTTTCGTGGAAATCCGACCTGTAGTTATTGTGTAATCTTGCTCACAAACCAACCAACCAACCAACAAACAAACTGACAGGGGTGAAAACATAACCTTGGTGGAGGTAATTACGGCAGGGATACGATCGTAAACATGTTCGTGTATTTCGCCGCTAGTACAACTCCCAAGGTTTTTCTCATCGCTTATGTGTAATTACCTGTTCATCTATGAATATTTAATAAAGCAATTAGTGCAATAGATTCTATTATTACCTTTTTTAAATCATAGCTTTAGTTCTTTTACATGAACTTGACCCAGATTTTCGTCTCAGTGACAGAATACGACAATGCTATAGCTCTACATCCTTTCTATAACACTTCTTTGTGACTAGGAAATTCTGGTGCCAATCTAATGCTACAACTCAGCATTAAAATTGGAGAGATGGCAATTTAAGGCCAAGTCAGGGTAATAAGAGGTCTGTTTATTTGTGATTATAATTACCGACTTTGAGGTCCAGTAAGGGACTTGACCTCTTCTGTGAAAGGTAGAGTGGTAACCATAATCAGTCCTTACCCATGCTGGCAAAGTAGGAACTGGGTATTTATCTCTCTCTCTCTCTCTCTCTCTCTCTCTCTCTTTCTTTCTTTCTCTGTTTTTTTCCTTTTTTTTTTTTTTTCTTTACAACCCAGCCAAACCCCCACCCCCACATTTTTTTCGTATTCTAAAAAGTATATCANAAAATCTCATCTTTAGTATCGTTTAATATAAATATACTTTACTGGGAGCTTAAGTTAGTCTTGGTATTTAACTAACGCAAGTTCTAGCATTCGGATGGTAGGTTTCTGTGTGTTGGAAGGCTGCAGGAGCATTCTTGTATGCCATTTTATTTGCTTCCTTGAATGGCTTAAGGCCTGGTTACCTCTCTGGGATCATTGTGTGTGTGTGAGTGTGTGTGTGTGTGTGTGTGTATGTGTGAAACTCGACGTATTCTTTCCCTTAAAGTGGCCGCTGTGGCAAAACATAATTAACATAATTCTAAGACATTTCCACACCTTAAAAACAGATCATCCTACACTAATACATTCGACAATAAATACAATCTTCCTATTGATTGATTGATTGATTCAATATAATTAAAATCTGGTGGTGCAACTACCAGGGTCATATGCCGCCAGACAACAAGGTAAGGACGCCGCAAATAAAAAGTACATATTCAAAATGAAGTTAATTCCTGTTATTAGAAACATAACATGGAAAATAAAAGAAAAGTTTATAAAATACCAATTACTTATGAAAGTGATAGGAGGTCCGCCTCACAAAGAAAACTAAAAACATCAGTAAAAATGCCGGAGGCTCCACCAAGAATCGAGGACAGACAGTAGACACCATCTGCCCCCTTATGCCTACGAAGGAATCTCTGACGTAGGTCCCCGAGACTTAGACACTCGACCAGCAAGTGACGGACAATAAGGGGAACAAGGCAATCTTCACAGCACGGTTGAGTTCCACCACTCATCAAGAACCCATGCGTGAGGCGAGAGTGCCCAATGTGAAGCCTGGTAAGGGCCACCTCCAGTCGCCAAAGCATGGAGGGGAGAACCCTCGGCACAGCCACTCTTGAAAAAATTTCATTTAGCTTGTTATGAGCAACACCATCCCACTGTTTCTGCCAACACATACGAATCGCATACAACAGGTAAAAGGTGTCACATCGGAGGCGCGAACTGGGTAGTCCGTAGGTGGCCAATGAGAAGACACAGCTTTAGATGAAGTATCTGACTTTTCATTACCCACAAAACCAACATGTGTGGGAACCTAACAAAAATCCACATGACTGCCATGACGGCCAAGAAGAAAACGCCACTCTAAAATTGATAAAACCAGTGGATGGGATGCATTAAAAGACTCCAGTGCAGAGAGGGCACTACGGGAGTCACAAAATCACCAAAGCAGACTGGGGAAGAGTAAAAATGATTTGGAGAGCAAATAAAATTGCAGTAAGTTCCGCTGTATACACTGAAACAACACCAGGAAGGCTACCACACCTACTGAAGGAAGGGAAAACAAAACCAAAGCCCACTCCAGTATCAGTCTTAGATCCATCAGTATAGACAAGGACAGAACTCTTAGTGGAGGCATGTTCTAAAAAGAGAGAGAGGGACACCTGAGAGGGAATTAAGCCCTTTTTTCCAACAACGGACCACGACACACGAGGGAGTAGCCAGAAACCCATTCTCAGGATCCGATGTATACAGACTGCTAGTCTTGGAACAGAGAGGACTAACATAATAGACCAGCCCCCGTAACCAAAGGGATTCGGGAAACTAGGCCAGGAGTCATAGACAAATAATCGGGAATCCTGGGAGACCATGACACAAGAAACAGAGTCCAGAAGGCAGTGAAGACAGTACCAACACCTCATCATCAATGACTGGCGACGCAAAGCCAAAGGGAGGGCATCAGCATCCACCAACCAACTCGACGTCAGGGATCACTTGAATTCACCAGTTGCCCAAAGTACACCAGCATGATGCACAGAATCTAATATCCGGAGACGGGGATCTGTTGCAGAGTAGTAGACCTCATATCCATATTCAAGTCTAGAAAGGATAAGAGATCTATGCAAAAGGAGGAGGGTCTGACGATCAGCACCCCAAGAAGTATGTCTCAAAATCCTCAGGAGACTCGAAGCTTTAACCCGCCGAGCCCCACCGACGTACGATGCACGTCGTTACTTTTTTCCGCGGACAGACCCAACAACGTGCATCGTACGTAAAGCAATTGCAAGGCTGATTGTGTGCACATTTTTCAACATTCGCGGGTGATTTTTGGTAGGCATATGTGGGAGACCTTCCTCTACCTGCTGTCAAGCGGGGATACTGCCTGGCACCACCTAAACCCCCCTTCCCCCCTCCTCCCTACACTGGGCAATTCACCTGTTAGCAGTAACCTAGCCAGTAAAGGTAAGTTGCCCCACGGTCTCTCCAATGACAAAGTTCATGGTGAAAGTGATTCCTCAGGTGGAGGATGAAGAAACAAAGAAGCTAGAGGTAGAAACAAACAGAAGTGATGAGGTGGTAATGTCGTAAAGGAAGGTGCCATATACTCGAGTATTGGGTGAGTGAACAATGCTTATAAATGCCTATATTATTGTGTGAAAACCAATATAGACTTGTAATACACATAAATTCGTACCAAATAAATGAAATAAATACGTAATATAAAGTGGCTTGAATTAGTTAACCCTTCCATAGTTCGTTTTCTTTAGCCAGGTACCCTGAAAAAGAAGGAAAATATAAGGTTGAGTGACACTTGTATCAACATTTTTTACCTCACGATCGCGATTTCTCTATGAATTTTCGATGTTTCTCACCAAAAGCGAAGGTTTCAGCAAAAAAAAAAAAAAAAAGTCGAAAATCTGTCGGGATCTGGGGGTAGGCTGGTTAAAAAACCGGTCGGGATTGGACGGGTTAATACAAGTTGCCTTCACAGAACGAATATGGGGAACCCACGTTAGTTGTCTATCAAACAGACGACCCCTGAAACCGAGTCTCTTCCACACAGGATATCCTCCTACCATAAAGATACAAATCAAGGTCTGGGTGAACCCCCCAAATATGACAAAAATGTATAGCCACTGTCTTTTGTCAGAAAAGCAGAAGCCACTCAGCCCACTCAGGAATTCTATTAAGAGCCAGCTGCAACTTCCTCTCTATCAGAGACATTCTAGATGAAGTGAGAAAAATTCAGAGGTCATCTACATATAATGAACCTCGCGCACCATCAGGAAGTACACTGATTATACTGTTGATGGCCACAGCAAAGAGATTAACACTAAGGATACTCCCCTGTGGTACCCCACCTGCAAGCACTCGGGCATCAGAGAGCACTCCTCCCAGTCGTACCCTTAAAAAATGGCAAGTGCCCACGAAGACCAAACTCATGAAGTGAAAGTAAAATGCCATGGCGCCAGGCAGTGTCGTATGCCTTCTCCAGATCGAAGAAGACTGTGACCTGGTGTTTGTTAGTGGAGAAAGCCTCACAGACTGAAGATTTCAAGGACAGCAGGGCATCAGTGGTAGATCGCATTTTACGAAAACCATACTGGACTGGTGATAAGTAATTGCCCCTCTCCAAATACCACATGAGCCAGCCATTAACCATCTTCTCCATCACTTTGCAAACACAAGAGGTCAGAGAGATGGAATCATAATTTGTTGCCTGCAGATGATCCTTACTGGGCTTAGGCATGGAGATTACCACAGCAACTCCCCAAGAAGGCAGAAACGCATCTTCACACCAAGTTCTATAATATGCCACCAAAAAGGAAAGGGATTCATCAGACATATGACGTAAAAATGTGTATGGAATATCATCACAGCCTGGAGATGAATCATGACACTGTGAGAAAGCTGCTCGAAGCTCAGAAACAGAAAGGGGACATTGTAAGACTCTCCCCCAGAAGATGTGAAGCTGAGGCTACAGGATTCCAGGCGCCGATGTTGGTATGCCAAAGGCGATTTAGTGTTCATTTTAGACACACAAGCAAAATGCTTGACGAACTCCTGAGAAACAGCAAAGATCAGTCACAGCTCCACCAGCATCAGATAAAACAGGACAGGAAGGAATAGGAAACATGCCAGAAATCCTGCTGAACCAGTTCCACACTTAGGTGAGAGAAGTCCTCGAGTGAAGAGAGAAAACATTCTCCCGCCATGAAGCACGTCTGGTCTCCTTTAATATGCGACGTGCATGAGCACGTGCCCTCCAAAAAGCCACCAAATATTGAGTAACCATATGATGGCGGCAAAGCTGAAAGAAGGTGATCCAATTGGCCCTCACTGCAGATGTGCATTCAGGGGTCCACCAGGGAATTTGACATCTAGGAAATCGACCAGAAGTCTATAAAAGGGCTGCTGAGTACATTATATCAGTTATATGTGCCACCGCCTCATCAGCACTACCAAAATCGTCCACAGTGAGGTCAGTGGAACATAACTCTCTAAAGAGCAGCCAGTTTGCTTTATCCATAAGCCAGCGAGGAAGACTACATTGTGGCTCACACTCAGCGGACGTTAAAATAATCAGGAAGTGGTCACTGTCATGCAAATGTAACACACCCCACCTAAAATCCAAAATAGCAATAGCTGAACACAGAGACAAATCAGTGGCCATGAAAACACCAGTCTGACTATGAAAGTATGTCATCTCACCTGAATTCAACACTCCCAACTCCTCCACCTCCACCAAAGAAACCAGCATAGCAACCCTAGTGCTGGTCATACTGTCACCCCCTGGTGGGTGATGAAGATTCAGATCACCCAGTAAAAGAAAGGGAGATGGAAGTTCATGAACAGGCCGGGCAAGATCTACCCACTCAACAGAAGCACTCGGAGGGAGATAAAGACTACATACCGTATATTGGTGGTGAAGGAAAATCTGAATGGCAACAGCCTGCAGTGGAGTTGAAAGACTCAGACAAGTAAATGGGACATCACAGCGAACTAGGATAGCAGTACCACCATGATGTCCTTGGCCAGGAAAAGGATCAGAATAAACTGCATGATAACCAGGAGGACTGGAAGGAGTAGCATATACATACTGGAGAATAGCTAGCAATAAGACTATGCAATTCCTCCCAGCCAGTACGTAAACCACGACTATTCCACTGAATTATAGATCCCATAAAGTAGTGGCTGTATATTACGGTACTTCCAGTACCAGAATTTGGGATGCTGGGAACCTTGACGGGTTTCCGAGTGCTTGGCCGAGGGTTAGGTTTAACAACAGGTTTCTTCACCACAGCTAACCCCTTGGACAAGGAACCCAAAATATCCGATTTTGAAGACAGCAAAAGGGAGGAAGAAAAAGGCTGGACAATGGCCATCTTCTGTGGTGGAGCAATAGATGGCTTGGTTGGGCAACCATAAGCTGCCTTAGCTGGATCAGAGCAGGCAGTGACATCAGACGAGGAGTATGATCAGTCGCGTACCCCACAGGACTGGGATCCTGAGAAGCAGTGGGAGACTTAGCCCCTGGCTGTAGTGGGGAAACCTCGGGGTCTGGGCCCACAGCAACATGATCCAACTCCATGGCTACGACTTGGACAACTTCAGGAGGACCACCCTGATCAGCATGGGAAGCTTTAGTTGGAGGAACATCTATCAATGTCTCAGAGGATTCCCGAATGCATTTAGAGGAGGACCAGGGAGGGTTAGGTACCTCAGCTTGCACAACTTCAGAAGGAATCACAGAGATATTCGCAGACATATTCCTGGGGATACTAGCTGAGTTGCCTTCTCCATCAGCAGTGTCTCCCAAAGTTGCAAATTTGTTGCTGACAGGCACCAAGGGAATCAGCATCCTATTGGACACACTAGAGGTAGACCGGGAACCCGGGCTCTCACGTTGTTGAGAATTCTGTTCACCACAACCGGAATCTGACTGGATGGACCGTGACAGAACTGAATGAAAGGAAACTACACGTCGAATATACATAGGCATGACTCTGCATTTAGCTTCCTTAAACGCAGTCCTCTCACGAGTGCACAGAGACAAGACCTCATACTCAATTTTGTATCTGTCACAAGATTTGGTGGTAGCTGCATGGTCACCCCCACAAATGATACAGGTCTCCGTACCAGAGCAATTCAGATCCTCATGGGAAATTCCACATATGGCACATATTGCAGGAAGCCCCTGCAATAGTCTACAACAGTATTTACTGACATTGCCAAACTTTTGACAGTGATAAGGTCTTGGACTAGGTACATATGGCTTCATGTTTAACGACATCCAAGCATCTTTAATGGCATCGAAAGTCAACAAAAGGGAGGGTGTAGGCAAAAGGATACCATCAATCTTCTTATGGAATCTTTCAACTTTGATAACACCACAAACTTTCAGTTACTCAAGAAGCTTTTCCTCATAGTACTGAAGCAACTCTCGAGAGTAGAGCATCCCATGAGATTCGCTGAAAGTGGGATGCAGCGAACACATAACAGAGGCCCCAGACACTTCAGACAGAGCACAGAGTCGATCTTTCTCATCTGGAGAGGTGACCTTCACAAGGAGGCTCCCATCTTGTGTGTTGACATTTTCGGCTCCCTGCCACAAGCAGAAAAAATGGTCCGATATTCATCACAAATATCCAAGTCCGCCACGGGGATACCCTTCACTGCATGGATTATCAGGTACCGAGCAAAATGGGAAGTGGCATAAAAGCCAGGCAAGACCTCGTGTGGGGATGGAATTGTACGAGGAGGACCAGGCGCCCTACGGGACTTCGAACAAGCCAGTTGTTGATAAGGCTCCAATGTGGCAATGAAAGAATCAGTGTTTGAAGATGGAACCTTTGCATTAGCTGGGTCAGAGCGCAGTCCTGGGGCAGATATATTGTCGTCATCCTTCAGACCATCTCGGGAATTGGAGGGACAATCCATTAATAAGGGCCCAACAACTTTATTCCCCCACCCCCCCCACTCACCATGGAGCCCAACAGGGGGAGGCCATATATGTCAGGGACAGAACCACTGATGACTCCAGGGGTAGCAGAGGAGTATATGCAGGTAACCACTGGGGGACCCAGACAAGGGTGACTCCAGGATGACAGGGGCCACCAGGCCCCCCAGTGCCCATTTGACCCTAGCCAATGCAGGCCGCCCGTCTAGCCAGAATAAGGGACCAAAGAGGTGTATTGCTAGCTGCAGGGCACACTGTGCAGCATCGCTCAACCCCAAGGACTCCCGTCTCCCAGCCTTACGGGACGCCACGCATGGAAGCCATGTGGGGAGGCAATAGTCCTGCTCTAGATGACAAATGCGCAGGGACTAACATCACCAGCAGGCCTCCTCCAGTGATGTAGGGGGTGCTTGGACCACGAGGCCAACAAATACCAAACCCTACAAAGGTAGGCATGCCTTCAGAGCAGGTGGCACTGCCAGCCACGCTTCAAGTCCCGCCACCACGTCAAGGTGACCTCCCTCAGCAGGGTTCTTCCTACTGAGGTGTATGGAAGACAAATTAGACTCGGGTTACAGCAATTTTCTAACAAGTACTTATTTCAGTGATGTGTCATGTTTGTGTTATTTATTTCAAGATACGTACTCAGTAACTCTGTAGTTAATGCAGTCTCCACCTTATGAAATACAGTTATCAAATGCACTAAATTCTCGTCACCCTGGAGTGTCTTGTCGGTTAAGAAGGCTCCGTAGCTCCTTTTCCTTAGCGAATTATTTTTGAATCTGGCTGGTTAATATAATTTTGTACCTTCTATTTTTTTTTTTTAATGCGTCCAGTTCTGGGCTTAGGCTCAACAGCCCTTTCCCCAAAGCCCAGGAGCCCATCCTAGTATCATACGCCTCCACACGTCACCACTTCGGTGATATCATCCACCGTCCGTATTGAATACACAATAGGGCTGTCTCCCACAGAACTGGAGTATTGATTTGAGTGGGGGTATTTTTCAATGTCGAAGGGTCTATGGTACGAGTAGATCAGTAACGGCTGATTTAACGAAATTCAAATCCATAAAGTGTTCCCTGCCCCAGCACGGATTCAAACCCGTGTTCACTGGATCAGTAGACAACCTCTCTACCTGCTTGGCCAGGGGTTTAAGATATTAAAGCAATAAGTAAAACAAAAGACGATACTAACGTATAAGAAACAAAGTGAACTGCACTGGAAGAGGTGTTATGGAGCTTCCTTGACTGACGAAAATGCGAGTCCCTGTGCTCATGTTTGCCTTGGAATCTGATATCAAGACAGCCAGATAATTAATGCATTAAGATTACTGCATGTGTTCAAGTCTGACTTACAAGGTCGTAAACATGCGTGACTGAAAAGTTAAGAATTTGAAAAAGTTGTAAGATTCACCAACAAGTGGATGGAATAAAGAGGACAGGGGAAGAATTAGCTGTTGGGAATGTGAATCTCAACTGATGGAACAAGTGTCAGGCTTAACCCTAAATGCGCTGGCAGTATTGTTTGAAGGGGATAATAAAAACATGCGTGGAAGGTATTGTGGGCTAGGAATAATCACAACATGCATGGGAAGAATTGTGTGGGCAAGAAAGTCACAACATGCACTGGTAGTATTGTCTGGGCAAGGAACAATCACAACAAGCACTGGTACGGTAGTGTTTTGTTGGCAAAGAAACAGTCACAACATATCCAGGTATGAATTACATGGAAAGCAGCCAAAGATGTAAACAGATCCTTGATCGATAAGTTATAATATCATATCTTGTCACTTGTTGTATGTCCAAGCGCAATACCGTGACCCATGTTATTGTCGGTCCTGCTCATCACCTTCACCTTCCCAAATTATTTCCGTAATGGGTAAAGTAGCACGCAGGCTTCTATGGCTCATTTTGGGCTAAATAAACTCATCTGTCGTTAACTGAAATAGAAAGTAGAACATTCCTAGCTATGTGAGGCTCAGTGGTGCCAGTGTTGATATGCGTAAGATCTTCGGCCTCGCTGTTAGATGACTGCACTTCTTTGGTGTTCTGTGCATTAAATAATACAGCTATTCCGATCATAATAATTAATTTATTCTTGTGTGACATATATTTTGTAGCAAAGAACTAATTTTATAAAAAAAAAAATCAGTACATGTAAATACAAGAGAATGATAATCTGTAACAAGCAGAATAAGTCGTTCAGAAGAAAAGTACAAGAAAACCCCATAGATTACACGCACATAGTAATTCATACGGATGTTACATTTTAGTATCTTGCATGTCAACAATGCGAAATATCTTGGTTTTCCGTACCTGTATCAATCCATGTGTGTGTGTGTGTGTGTGTGTGTGTGTGTGTGTGTGTGTGTGTGTGTGTGTGTGTGTGTGCGCGTGTGTGTGTGTGTGTGTGTGTGTGTGTGTGTGTGTGTGTGTGTGTGTGTGTGTGTGTGTGAGGCAAGATTTGCGAGAAACTTCTGGGTATTATTCTAGGGTTACTTTAGAGTAAACATGACTATATCAACATAGTCCAATTCACAGCCATTACAGCGCCACAATTGCTGTTGACCTTAACTGATCTCACTCGTAATTCACCCACAAGGTCATTAGCAGTTGTAAGTCTATACTGGCCGGGAACTGGACCCATGTTGGAATAACACATTGTACTCAAACATTCCAATAATAACATCCTGAAGTTTTTTTCAGTATGGTGAGACACTATGTATAGCAGACCTGTTTATCTGTCTGTCTATCTCTTTATCTATAATACAAAGTGTGCTGCCAGTGGCTATTCACTGTTCACTGACACAGAGGACCTGGGTTTGAATCTCCATGTTGGTTACCCGGTATGCTTTGATGAGTACCTTGCAGCTTGTTGGTGTCTGTGAATGGGGTGGGGGGTAGTGAGGCTCCCTCAATAACGCCTTCCATAATAGGCTTTGTCTCTGATGCAATATCACGAGGGAGATTGCCGCTATGGTCCTCTGGGGTTGCAGTGAGTACTCATTCCTGAGTGTGTACAAGAACCAACATGTTTTCTCTTTCTGAATGTGGACAAAAACCAACATCTTGCCTATTCCTACATGTTGCATTGTGGCTCATGACTGTAAACCTTTTAAAATAGTTAAAAAGCAGAAATAGACATAATATGATAATGTTTCTCATAAAACAATTTAAAACTTAGGTTATCAGTAGCACCAATCAAGCAGGACAGTACTTCTAAAGAGAATGGAAATCTAATGACAGGGACAGCTGGAGCTCCCGTTTCATGAGCCCTCGGGACTAGCTTCTGGCCATCCCCTTTTACTGAACTTTTTCAGTGTTTCATTAACATAGAAAGTAGGCCAGCATGCTCTCCAATACAGATTCCTCTAACTGTCAACACTAAACTACATGCACATTACAAACAACATTTCCTCTTCAGAATTAACAAACTGGCATCTCATCACCAAACCTCGAAGTCTCTAGGGGGTTGGGGACCATCGACGGCCCCACCATCTGCCCCTCTCCCAGCGACGACCAAGTGAGATGTCTGGAACCACTGTCGTACTCACTTCTTCATTTCTGCAACATCCGCGGTTTTTCCTCTGACTTTCTCTCATTTGAACGCCACCTATCCTCCTCTAAACCTCACCTTCTCTTCCTCACTGAGACTCAGCTGTCTGAGGCGACTAATAGCAAACCCTTCTCTGTATCTTCCTACTTTCTGTATACTTATTTTAAAGCTTAAGTTGGCTGTTGTGTCTATGTATGCAACAACATATCTTGTTCTCCTGTTCATGAATTTGAATCTTCTGAATTCTCTACTCTCTGGCTTCGGCTATCCTGTCATTCTGCGACTAAATATACTTGTGCTGTTTACTTATCCCCTAATTCTTCTATGAAAAATTCTTCGACTATATTACTTCTAACATGGAACATATCCTATCCATTTCTCCTTTTTCTGAACTCTACGTCATAGGTGATTTCTGTGTTCACCACCACCTTTGGCTCTCCTTCCCTTTCACTGATCCACCTAGTGAACAAGCCTGCATGTTTGTTATTTTTAAAGTCCTCGAACAGCTTGTACGGCACCCTAACCATACCAGTGACCGACTTGAAGAAAGTTCCAATACACTCAGCCTCTTCCTTACAACTAATCCTTCTGCTTATGTTATTAATCGCTTCTTTCCGCTGGGCTCCTCCTATCACAGCCTGATCAACTTATCTTATCTTTCATATAAGGCCTGTGGATCCTCCCATGAAGCAGCAGCTGTGGCATTTTGGAGCTGCTGATTGCGAGGGCCTCGGTCAGAACTTCTTTGCTCTTCCCTGGAATGATTATTGCTACGATGGCCAAGAGCCTTCTGAGTGTGCCTTGTGCATTACAAAGCTTATTCTCTCAGGAAGGTAGGCATACATTCCATTCTCATATCCACTGACTAATGAAACAAAAAATAATAATAATAATCACGCTTGTTCTAACGCTGACCACAACAAGGAGATGCCACGAAAGGTACTGGAGCTCTCATCTCATTTATGTTTCTGTCCAGAATCATTCTAAGTCTGTCCTTCACTCTGCTAAAACTGTTTTCATCCATACAAAATGCTCTGAACTCTCCAACTACATTTCCTCCCAGTCCTTCCGGCATCTTGCCAAAATCCTTTCTAACAACTATACCTCATCATCCTTCCCTCCTCTTTTTCACATTGTGGCTCTGTAGCTGTTCTTCTACTGATAATACAGAACACGTTCTCCTCCAATTCCACCTTAGATGATTCCTGTGCTGTTTCTTCATTACCTTCCTTTGTCTGACTTCCTCATAGCTGGCATTAAAATGTCATCAGTTGATGTATGTTCTGCTATCACTGGCCTCAATACTAATAAGGCACATGGGCCTCCCATTGTCCTCAAGAACTGTGCTTCTGTGCCCACACTCTACTTAGGTAAACTCTTTCGTCTTTCAAGTTGAAACGTTCCTTCTTGCTGGCCGTTTCCTCACATTCAGCCTGTCCCAAAGAAAGGTTACCTTTCCCCGCCAATAGCTTTAACGTCCTGTATTTCAAAAGTTTTTGAGTCTGTTCCAAATACAAAAACTTAAAGTACCTTTTCTCAAACAACCTTTTTTCTGATCTTCTCTCCTACCTTTCAGACACCTAGTCTGCTCATTCTGAAACTAGGCAAAAGCTTTGCCATTACACTTGACATCTTTAAAGGCTTTCAGTCAGGTCTGGCATAAACCTTTAATTTCCAAACTGCCCTCATACGATTTCTGTCCTTCTATCTGTGCCTTTATCTCTAACTTCCTTTCTGGTCGTTCTATAGTCGCTGTTGTAGACGGCTACCGTTCTTCTGATACAGCTATCAAGAGTGGTAATCCTCACGTTTTTATCCTATCACTAACTGTCTCCCTTCTATTCATTAACGACCTTCTAAGCTGTACATATAACACTATCTACTCATACGCCGATGACTCCACCAGTCGCCTTTCCATTCGGTTCCCACTGTGTCCATCTCAGCAGTTACTTCAACAAACATGGGATGAAGCTATGGCACACCTGATGTCTGACTTGGTTCACATCTCTAATTAAGACCAAAGTAATCTTGTTTTTAATGCATCAGACACTCAATTCTTACATCTTTTAACCAAACAAAATCTTCTGCAGGGGTATCCTATAATTTTTAACAATGTCCAACTCAGTCCTGCATCACCATTAAACTTATGTGGTTTCATTCTCTCGGGATTCATCTTGGAAAGATCATATTCCCTCTCATGTAAACTCTGCTTGTAAGAGGTTAGGTGTGCTAAGCCGACACCATGACTTCTTTACGCCTGCGCAGTTGTCGGCTTTATTCCCGGGTTTTATTCGCTCTTTGTGTACGGTAGAACTGTTGTGTGGGGAGGCTCCCCACATTCAGTTCTTCTCAGCAAGGTAAAGTCAAAGGCTTTTTGTCTCACTATCTCTCCTCCTCGTACTGGCTTCCTTAAACCTGTATCTCTTCGTTGCACTGTTGCATTTTTGTCTTTTTTCTATCACTACTTCAATGGTCGTTGCTCATTTGGTCTGTGTATTTGCATCGCTCCACCATTACATTGGGCACGTAGCACCCGTCTAGCAGCAAACTCTCATCCGTTTCCTTCCAGCTCCCTAATGCAAGAGTTAACTGTTGCTTCCAGTCCTTCATGTATGCAACAGGTCATATCTTCCTTTGTCTGTATTTCCTACTGTCTATGACCTCCAATCTTTCAAAAGCAAATAACCGCACAGTCAGAATTTCATACATATGACAAAATCTGATTTTTTGTGCAATCTGTAAAATAATGAGAACAATGTAAAAATGGTCAAAATATATATAGAGGGGGAACTGCTACAGTTAAATTACTTAACAATTTCGCTGTCTTTGTACGCGGATCAGTGTCTAACCTGAAAGTATCCATACCCCTCTTTGGACACAGATCCGCATCCAAACAAAGAAATGTTCACCATAAATCAGGATTTTCTTTTGCCGTCCTGGATTTTGGTCTGATATTAGCCGGACTGAATTTCCAGCTTGGTGATACTATTTTCATCCATGGGAAGGTTCGAAAATGTGGCCAAAAAACACTTAGAAAAAATTGGGATAAACATTTTTATGCCATCCAACTTATACTCATCATAACTTCTTTCTTTGCAATATCGCTTTAATTTTCCTTTCATCTGATTCCACAAAGTTGCAGCTTTTTAACAGTATAAAAAAAATCCACTGAACCAAATACTCTTGAGAGAAAAAAATGATCAGAAAAGAAAAAAACTCCAGCACATTGCACTGAATAAGGGAGGCAGAGCGAGGAAACGGGAAAGCAGGAGGGTCCACCTGGATGCAAGGGGGTCAGACCTCGAAAGTGTTAAAGACACGGATAAAGTTAAGACTGATAGAGCCGTGCATCAGGGAGATACAATTTCACCAAAAATATTGACAGCAAACCTAGAAGGTAGTTTCAGAAAGCTAGACTGGGAGAACAAAGGAGTAAACAAAGATGGAAAAAACCTAAACTATTTAAGATTTGCAGATGACAGTGTCCTAATCTCAGAAAGAGTAGAGACTGCAAGAAATGTTAAATCACCTAAATAAAGTCTCAAATTAAGGCTAAAGATGAACCAGAACAAAACTAAATGTTTAATCCAAATAAACCAAAGAGTGTCATCAGAATAAGTGAATAAGTTCGAGAAGTCGAGGAGTACAATTACTTGGGGTAAATAGTAAAACTAAATTCAATGAAAGACAATAAGATCAAAATAAAACGACGCATTACAATTGGATGGAAATCTTTCAGTCAACACTGAGGCATCATGAAAAGAAGCTTGCCAGTATGTATGAAATGGAAAGCATATAACGAATGATTAATCCCAGCTGTGATGTACGGTTGTAAGAAGTGGAAACTGACAAAACCAATGGAAAGTCAACTAATTCATTCTCAAAGAGCAATTTGTTTTTATCAGTTTA